>JAYMFT010279154.1:0-10515 GCA_038088735.1 Panulirus argus | reverse complement strand
CGTCTCTGCACTACACAGACACACAGACACACAGACAGACACACAGACAGACACACAGACAGACAAACACACACACACACACACACACACACACACACACACACATACATACATTCAATACTATTTCTTAGGCAAACTTATACTATAAAGAAAGACATAGAATTTGCACGCTTACAGAATTCATTGTTTACACTAAGTTTGCGTTAGAAATGCTGTTGAATATACTATGCGTGTAAATACCTATTTGTACAGTACGGGATGGGAGTTCAACTCTCATGGGACCCCCATCTCAAACTATTTTCTACTATCATACAGCTTTTAAAACTTCTCCATACTCTCCACATTCACAATATCACCTTTCACTTTATTCCCATCATCCACCACAGTTATAGATAAAAGAACTTTTTCTTTCCTTTTTTTTCTAGCACGTTTCTTGCTTAGTTTTCCTTTTTATTTCTAGCACGTTTCTTGCTTAGTTTTAATGCTATAGCCTCTGGTAGCTTTACTCTTTTCCATGGAGGACAAGTTAATGGTCTCTAACCTTTCCCCGGATCTCTGCTCCCTTAATCCCTTAATCCTTGTTGCCCTCCTCTGGACCTCCTCCATCAGTTCTTTTGTGGTTCTTTATCTGCGGTGACCAGACTTGAGAAACATATTCTAGCTCTGGCCTGACATACGACAAGAACAGCTTCCTGAGTATTTCTTTATCTATGTACTTGAATACTGCTCTAATATTTGCCAGTGGACAGTTGGTCTCCTCCACAGGTTAGGTAAAAAATCGACTCCTGAGTCCCTTTCACACACACACACACACACACACACACACACACACACACACACACCGATTCCCGCAGCTTTTTGTCTGCTAGACAGTCTTCTTACCGAGGCCTTCTCTCCCTAAAAGTTCCATTCCCTTAATTTCGCATTAATGCATTTACTCTGGTTAAATTTCATGAACTATGTATCGCACTAATTTGGAGTTTTCTCTAGGTACCAATGCAACTGGATGCATTCCTCCAGCCTTTGTATTGTCCTCATGATTTTACCATAATTCTAAACGCATTCAGAAACGAGTCAAACCCTTACGGCAAGTCATTTGTATAGTTTAAGAAAAGCAATGGCCCCAGGAACGAACCCTGTGGCACGCCGCTGGTGACCTCATCCCATCTTGAGAAGGCTCCTCTGACAGGGAGTCCTTTGTTCCCATCAACTAGGAAGATCCTCTGTCCATCTACGGAGTCTCCCTCGAATTCCTACCTGATGATCCATTGTCTTTACTTACCTCTTAATGTGGTGTAGTGTCAAATGCTTTCTGGCAGTCTAGATACACACAATCTACCCAGTCATTTCTGTCTGCCTACTGTCACTCTCCCACAGAAGTCTAAAAGGTTCGTCACAAATGACATTTTCCTGAATCCGTTTTATATCACGTCTAAGTAGCTTTGCAAGTAGTCATCCATTCGCTTTCTGATTATCTTTTCCAATATTTTACAGGTAACTCGTTAGAGAGACCGGTCTGTAGTTCAGTGCCACTCTCCAGTCTCTTTTCTTGAAGATAGGTATGACATTTATCCTCTCCCATTCCCATAGTTTTACCTTCCCTCAGCGACATCTCAAATTAAGGGCCTTTAACCTTTCCCTGTAGCTCAGTTCATTAATTTCTGGTGTGTGTGTGTGTGTGTGTGTGTGTGTGTGTGTGTTTATGTGTTTATGTGTGTGTGTGTGTGTGTGTGTGTCTGTGTGTGTGTCTGTGTCTGTGTGTGTCTGTGTGCGTGTGTGTGTGCTCTGTTCGGAATACCTACAGAATACGTACAACTATCACGAAGTCATACGTAAACACTGCAAACAATTCCCTAAATTTCCTACGACTTCTTCCTACCCCTCCTCTTGGCTAGCTGTTTGCTCACAAACAACCAATAAACAATTACTCACCGGACTCCACAAGCACTTTTAGTCTTCAACAGTCAACAAACAATCACGTTAAGATGAACCATAATCACTTAGGTCTTGGAGGACTGACTTTATGTACACACACACACAAGTTATTCGGGTTAAGAACAGGCGAAGCGCCTCTGTAAACAATGAATTCTTGTTATTTTGTCATGTACTCAGAGACACAGGCGCGTCTCGGCTGCTTCCGTGACGGCTGGCATGCGCTACGTGCCGCGTGCGGAGTCCAGCAAGAAGGCCTGAGGAAATTCCAATACCCCACACTTCTTCAAATCCCCTCGTACGATAACTTAAGCCCAATTGAGTACGACGACTCAACCCACTGAAGGCGACGACTCAACGACTCAACCCTTGTCCCTAGAGTACGACGACTCACAATCTTTCGACTATTGATGACTTAAACCCTTTTAAGTGTACTGACGACTTTGGCCCACTGAGTACGATGGACAGAGGCCTCGTACTCCAAGGTACCCCAGCATAACACAAGAGAAAGGAAAATGGACACATGTTTCAATGAACGGCTGTAAAATCCAATGATTATATGTTTACTCGCATGAGGTACACTCAAGAGATGAGTCTAATCTATTATGGATGAGATATGATAAAATGTACAAAATTCCAGCGTAATGAAACATGCTGGAGTGCTTTAGAAAACAAAGCATGCAAATTTTTAAATGGAATTTATTACTTTATTGATAAAAATCGTAACTGAAAGCTTAAACATCATTACTAAAAGCTTTAGAATACCATTACTGAAAGCTGAAAAATCATTACTGGAAGCTAAATCGTTACCACTGGAAGATGAAAATACTAACTCCTAGTAGATTAAAATCATAGATGGAAGCTTAACGAAAAAGAAATTTACCAAACTCATCGTCACTTTTCGTACACAAAAGCCTAACCTAATCTAACCCAACTTAACCTCGCTGCTCGCAACAGACCCCATTTTCGGGAGGGTCTCATTTATACTCGCCCTTTTATTTTCCCCTCTGACGTATATACATATTATTCCCCCCAACAGCGCCGCCCCCCACCCCCCCCACCCCTCTCCCCCTCTCCCCCATCTCCCCATCGCCCCCACCCACCCCCCACCCCACCCTTCAAATATGCCAAGTTAATCAAGTACATTTATATGCCACGTTTATTCAGGAATAAAACCCTGGTATGGTTGAAATAAACTTCGCCATTTAACACTGGTTGCTCACAAGGGTAAGGCCTCAGGGTTGGTTGGTTGGGGGGGGGGCCTCTCTCTCTCTCTCTCTCTCTCTCTCTCTCTCTCTCTCTCTCTCTCTCTCCTTCTCTCCCTCCCTCACAACGGGCCGCTTAATCGCATATTTTCCTCCCGTTAAAACGGGCTTCCCCTTAATCTCGTAAATGGCACGGAAATTGTCAAGCAACGGCCAAGTTTGCCTTGTTTTTACAGCGTTTGTTCAAAGTTAGGGCGGCACAGCAAACAAACAAACGGTGTTCAAGCAAAGAAAGGGTGTGTGTGGGGGGGGGGGGAGGAACCCGCGGCCCACAGACAATGAGCCATGCAAACGAACTGAGGAACCACGGCCCACAAACAATGGCTCGACAAACGGGGTGAGGAACCACGATCCGCAAACCATGGCCCATGCAAACGAATTGAGGAACTACGGCCCACAAACACTGGTCTGACGGCAAGTGATGGTGGAAACACAGCCCACAAACAATGGCCAGACGAACGGGGTGGGGAACTAAAACCCCACAAACAATGGACTCGGCAAACGAGGTAACGAACTACAGCCCATAAAACAATGGCACCACAAACGAAAGTGGATGAACCACAGCCCGCAAACAACGCCGTCTGACAAACATCTCAGAAACCTTGATTAATTTCTCCATTTTCCTTTTTCTCACCACATTTTCCTTTTGATCCGAGATGGCCAAGGCTGTGGGATTGTTTTGCCACGGCCCACAAACAAAAACGATGCCCTGTAAACAAGTGGTAACAAACCATCGCCCACGCAAACAACGGTGCCCGACAAACTAGAGATGATGGATCACCGCCCACAAACAACGGTCCAGTAAACAAAGAGGTGGTGAAACACGGGGGGCCCCACAAACAACTGCTGTACCCTACAAACAAGACGTGACAAATCACGATCCGCAAACAAAGGCCTTACGAAACAACAGCTGATGAACCACGTCCCGCAAACAACGACCTTACAGGGAAGATGTGACAAACCACCTCTCGCAAACGACGACCCTAAACGCCACTAACAAAAAAACGGCATAGAACAAACAAAGTGACCCATGACCCTGAAATACAAACGCAGAACTGAGATATTGGCAAGACACAGAGACCGCGCGTGACGACATGGAAAAGGCCAAATGTGGTAACTAATTGTAGCGAACAAATCACTGCCCCCCCAAAAAAATTACACTACGCCTGAGATTTCACCGTTTTGTGGTTCATTTGGCACTGCAGAAGACAGACACCGGTCATAATCCAGCTGGTCACTGCATGCAGATTGGAATCCATTTGGTTCAGAGACAAGGGTCGTTGTCATACACCACGGGTCACGGCTCTTCGGGTCAAGGGTCAATACATCGTACGTCAAGGGTTGTCAGTAACAGGTCGGAGGAAACGATTAAGTCACTGATTGCACGTCATTAATGTTATCACTAGAGAGACAGCGGATATCGGATGAAACGATTAAGTCACTGATTGCACGTCATTAATGTTATCTCTAGAGAGATAGTAGAGAAAGGTTATAGCATCACTCAACAACTGAAGATCCGAGAGTGTATGAACATCCAAGAGTACCAGTAATATCCTCATGTGTTCGAGTTGCCTAAAAATGTAGAACCCTAAAGGGAATAAAAAAAAAAAAAAGATAGCTTCAAAGATAAGTATCAACATAGTTTAGCAAACCAGACGGGGATATGTTGGTTTGTGTAGGCCTACACGGGCCGTAGCCTCTACCAGCTAGCCTGACTGAGCGGGGGAATAAGACGACAACTTGATCTCGGAACAAAGATGTTGGGGGTCGAAGACCTCCTACCCCATCGCCAGGTATAAGTAAAGGCAAGGTATGATCCCAGACCCAGCTGTAGAGGAGTCGAAGACTTCCTAAACCATTTATAAAGGATACTTAAGGTAAGGTATGGTCCCAGACAAGGGGTGAGGGGTGGAAGAAGAAGTCCAAAACCATCGTAAGGTAAGGTAAGGAAAGGTCACAGACCGAGGGGTGGAACGAGAGGTAAGGCACAAAGACTACGACCGTTCATAAGCGTGCGAGGCATTCCAAAAACGTGGTCCGAAGAATGGAAGAAGATCGCCAGATACCGTGACGGAGAAACTTTAAGCGTGACACATGCTCTTAAAGCGTGACGGATGGCTGGCTTTTCTTTTTTTGGCGTGACAAAAATGATCTTAAAAGCATGCGAGAGAGAGCCTTAAAGCATGCAAAAAATATAAGTAAAGGCGTTAAGGATGTTGAGAGGCATAAAAAATGGCTAAAAAGCTCGGGGAGAAAAGATTCAATGGAGAAATGCTTTAAAAGCATACAAAACGATCTCATGCTCCTGCAAGCTGGTGCATCAGTGCTTCAAGACGTCTGAAGAACGTGGCATCCGGCCCATCCATCGCGAAGTATCTTAAAACACGTACTGCTAATCGGCATGAGAAGAGGAGGACCTGGCAGCTGGTAAGGAAACCTGAACGACAGGGAAAAAAAAAAAAACTAAGAAAAAAGAACGACGCATGACCCAAACAATAATAAAAGGACCCGAGAAAGAGACGAGAGAAGGAGAGGCCGCCCCCAACCCCACTCCTCCCACTCCTCCTTTTCCCCAAAGGGAGGAAAAGAGAAACACTTTTGACGACCTTGGGGGGGCCCTCAGGTACGAAAAGGAGTAGGAGGAGGTGGGGGGGGAGAGAGAGAGGAGAGTAGGATGAGGAAAGGTGGAGGAGGAGGTCGCTTCCCCCCCTTACCCCTGGAGTGAGGAACCTCCCGAGGCCACAGTATAAGCGAGAGAGAGAGAGAGGGAGGGAGGGAGGGAGGGGCAGGCTCGAGGAGGAGAAACGCAAGAGGAACGGGCGGCCAGCGTTCGCCCTCCCGCTCCCCCAGCAGGAGCAGCAGCAGCAGGAGCTCCTCCTCCTCCTTCTCCTCCCCCGCGGCCGCACCAGACAGGCAGGCGGAAGAGAAGAGATTGGGGTGCGGGTGGGGTTGGGTTGGTGGGGAGTGGGGGGGGGGGAGAGAGGAAGAGAAGGGTGAGGGGGGGGGGAGGCGGGGGCCTCCCGGGGGGCCAGGAGGAAGTAGGTGGATGAAAGCATCCTGCCCTCGGGTTGTTTGCCCCGACCAAATTGACATTCTTGCAATTTGACTGACTTTCTCGTGGATTACGAAAACGAAAGGATAGCTACAGGGACTCTGAGGAGGACGGGCGGGGTGGCCGGGAGACAGAGCCAGCTGGCGACAGTCCACCTAAGGAGGGCAAAAGACGGGACCCCTCGCCTGGCGACGGTCCAACTTGGAGGAGGAAACGGGATAGAACTAGCTGGCAACCGTCCACCTGGAGGAGGATAGTAGGCAGGACTGGCTAGCTGGCGACTGTCCATCTGGGGGAGGCCAGTAGACAGGAGCGGCTGGCTGGCGACTGTCCACACGAGAAGGACAAGGAGACGACGGGGGACTTGACTGGCGAATAGTCCGCGTGCCTCTTCCGATGTGAGCGAACCACCGGTGGAACGTAGCTTGAACATCTCTCCACTGCGGGCGAAACAATACACATCGTCCGTGCGTGTGTGGGACGCCGGCAGGAGAAGAATGCCCTGGGTTCCTACAGTCACTTTAATATTTTAATCCACCGCCAAATGTTGTATGATGTCAATAAAGGGAAGGCGACCGGAGAGACGTTGTTTAGTCGGTCCATATCAACGAACAGCAAACATGGATCAGGCGGAAAAAGGAATTTCATCTCCTCCTTTCGAGATGAATTCTTTTTTGTCAGTGTTGGACGTCTTCCGCTTCACAGACAAATCAGTAATGTCACTGATTTTTCCTTCTGAGCAGGAAACAAGATCTCTCGCTTAAGGGAAGAGGCAAGATCCCTTGCTTTAAGGGGAGTAACCGTCTTTCTTTGATCGGATATGTTACCGACTGTTGATTTGTACATATTTCCATACGCGTCTTGGCATAAGTTCTACTTTGAAGGGCTTGATGCCCTGAAGTATGCGACAGATTAAATGTCAAAGGCATCAGCTGATAGTGAGTGCTAGCTCGAGGGCTATTTCAAACTGAACTCACTCTACCTGGGGTGTGATCCCAAGGAATTAGCATATTTAGGGGCTTAATCCCACTTCCCCTCACAATGCTTAGGGACTTGATTCCCTCGCGCTCACGACACACGGCATCAAGGCCGTAATGCCAATGCACACTGACCTGTGGTCTCTGAAGGGCACTTTCGAAGCGCTGTGGGGATGAGCAATGAGTGGCGCGTGCTGCATCACCATCAACAGCAGGAGTCAGCAGAGCAGCGGTTCGATTCTGGGGTCAGAAACCCAGACACACAAACCTCCGTTTTCTTTCGGTGGCTCATAAGCGAAGAACAAAAAATGTTGAGACGCAGATCCTTCCTGAGTGGTTTGGTTGCGAATGATGAGGACATAATGAGAACAGTAATGAATAATAATCATTTCTTTACCAATGGATGTTATAATCATTCCTCTGTAATCCCTCAAGGCTATCAGTGAATATCATAAATACAGGTTTTTATGTCAATAGTTGGAATTTAACAAAACAACGAAAATTCCCGGTTTTTATCTTCTTTTTTCCTTCCTCTGTCCCTGAATGATTATGTGTAGATACGTATACATAGAATTATCGCGATAATCAGCTATCAAACAACGTGTATACCGAGGATAACAAAACACGTGACGTCATCGACTCCTTAACACGAACGACATGTAACGTTACCGACAAGTAACGTTACTGGCGGGCGTAACGTTACCGATACATAACGCTTACGACATGTAACGCTATATCGACACGTTACACAACCGACTCGAAATATCCTTGACGCGTAACACTGTCGCAGAGTAACGTTACCGACTAGCAACGTTACCGACACATAACACCACCGACCCGTTACACTACTGACAAGTAACATTACCGACCTGTAACGTTACCGACAGGTAATTGTCTGCTCCTCCTCCTGAGGTTTGAGTATACATATATATGTGTACCCATGTGTGATTGTGTGTGTATTAGAGTATGTGTGTGAGTGTGTGTGTGTGTGTAGCTTCGTCTTTTGTCTCCCAAGACGTGTACAAAGGAACGTATTTTCCAGGTATCCGGAGAGCCGATTGGCGCGCCTCTTCAACGGATCCATCCCCATCGTCCTGGACTCGCTCAAGCAACACTACTTCATCGATCGCGACGGGAAGATGTTTCGCCACATCCTCAACTACATGCGACACGGCAAGATGCTCCTGCCGGACGACTTCGCCGACCACGACCTCCTGCTGGAGGAGGCCAGATACTTCGAGATCGACGGTAAGTAGGTGGGAGAAAAAACAGCTTCAAAAGTGGAGATTTGCCATTATCCCAAAAGCATTCACCACCCGGGCTTATCTAGTAAGCTTAAGTTTATAGTCAGATTTCGAGAGACTCATCAAAAGCAAAGCTTCAAAAAGCTTTGACCCCCCCCCCCAACTCAGCTAAACCACAGCTAAGCAAATCTAAGGTGGAGAAAAAATGTGTGTGGCAGAACTTACGTATGTTGGTCAAGTTTGGCGAATCGTGAAAAATAATGAGTGCAAATATGTCCATGTTAGGTACCGGCGAGGCTGGTGGACCACTGGCGCGAGTTTGACCTCCTGGGAGGGACTTGTGGGAAGGGGATGGGAGGGCAGGAACGGCGGGAGAGGGATGGGAAGGCAGGGGACCAGGGGAGAGGACTGGAAGGGCAGGGAACGTGGGAGAGGGATTTAGGGGGGAGGGGGGTGTCAGGAATAGCAGGAGAGGAATGGGAAGGTAAGGACTGTGGGACAGGAATGGGAGGGCAAGGGACCGTGTTGAGAGGAGGGATGGGAGTGGAGGGATGGTGGTATGGGGCAGAGGTGAGAGGGGGCAACGATTCATAAGCAATGCAACAAAGACAGTAGTAGTACACATTGATGGAATACCTTACAAGATGCCCGCCAGAGATAGCCGAGGTCTGGTATTAGGAGCAAAAAGAAAAAAAAAAGATTCTTGAATCTGAAGCAGGAACACTACATGAGAAGGTTAGTAAGGCTGGACGGGAAATCTAATGGAAAGGAACATGTTGCAGAGTAGGTCTGGGTATGTCGGGAATGTGGCCAACATGACCAGAACGAATGACGTAGTTTGCTGTACGGGGAGAGGAATTATGCCGGTGGAAAATGCGAAAGGAAACGAAGGTTCTTCAAAAACACAAGGATAAAATACGTAGAAAAATAAGTCAGATATATATGTATACTGACGTATAGAGACTGGCTCCTGAAAGATAAAATGAAGTGTGTATGTATACATACGTCTTTATGTAGGAATGTGCTTGAGAATGATGTGTGCTCCTTTGAGAAATGACTGCGTCTGGACCAGCTTCTGGAGGGAGTGGTTATGGAAGTATTGTGCCCAGGTATTACACAATTGTGTCCTGGCGATTGGAAGAATCTTTCTCCCTCTCTCCTCCCCAGATCCTCCTCCCCCCTTCTCTCTCTACCTACCAGGTTAGGGAAGACCTCTCTCTCTCTCTCTCTCTCTCTCTCTCCGAGATGAGAGAGGACGGAGACTGTACCTGGGAGAGGTGTCGTGTAGCTGACTGCGTGGAGCAGGTTTTAGCCTGGGAGGCTTAGCCTGAGGTGTGGGGAGGCAGCGGACATAAGGATAAGGTTTCCTCTGCCTGACCTTTGTCTTGGTATCAGCTCCCTCCCTCCCTCCCTGGCAGCCTGACACAGACAGCTCCCTCCCTCCCTTCAGACACACTGTAGAGCGATAGACTGATAGGTAGACAGACATAGAAAGACAGACATATAGAACGATAAGTAGATAAGTAAGAGAGGGAGAGAGAGAGTAGAAAGACAGATTGACAGGCACAAAGAGATAGATAGATTGATAAAAACATAGAAAAGGAGGTAAATAGAAAGAAACTAAATTATCCTAATGTAATTATTTTTTCAGGATATTTTTTCTATAATTTTTGTCCTTTTTTCATCCAAATCAGAGGAACTCATCTTTATGCTGAGTCATGATGATTTGCATTATCACATCATCACCACAAAGATGATCACATACATGATCGTCGATCAGGTATTTCTTTAGTCGATCGTCGTTGAATTACAGTCGATCATCATCTAATCACTATCGACTGTCGATCGTCGATCTGACATAAACCACTGTCGATTATCTAGTCACTGTCGACTTTGTCTATGAGGCTTTCACTGTGTATCGTCCATACGAACCTCACTATCGACATCACCTTCACTATCGCCACCCAATCTACCCCCCCCCCCCCCCCCCCCCCCCCCCCCCCCCCCCCCCCCCCCCCCCCCCCCCCCCCCCCCCCCCCCCCCCC
>JAYMFT010279143.1:0-10515 GCA_038088735.1 Panulirus argus | reverse complement strand
TATATATATATATATATATATATATATATATATATATATATATATATATATATATATTTATACATATATATACCCTTATGCTGTAAGGCAAGAGGCTGTTGCTTTTAGGAATTATGTTCCTCTATTACTGATAAGTATTCTGAGAAAATGACACATTTCTCACGCCTTATGCAAGATATCCTTGGTACCTGAGAAAACGCCGTATTGCTGTGGAAGAAAAATGACAGGAGCGAGCAACACATCGTGAAAATTAGTTAGGGTAGACTTTACCGGAAAAACAAGGTTCTTGGCCCACTTGAGGGACATTTGAGATTAGAAGTAAACTAGGATTCTTTTTCTTTTGTACGGAACATTGCAAGAAGACATGTAACGCAGAGGAATCTCATGAACAAAATGTTTCTACATGAAAGCAATACGTCATATCACTTCTGGATTTTTTTGATTATACAAATAATTGTTACCAAACAAAGGTGAATAATTCATTCACGAACAACACTTTGTTTAGGAGAAATGCCAATGTCACAGTTTTATCCTCAAAGTTGCTACTGTATAATTACGTTGCTCTCGATTTTCACAAAGATTGATATACGGAATGGCTATGGTTGACATTTAAAGAGAATGACTTGGAAAATAGAATATTTATAAGAAATAGAAAAAAATCTTAATTGGGTTTTAGCACGGAACTAACTCATATTTTCTACTTTTGTGTTTAAATACTTAGGATTTCGTGATATATTCATTCAATGTAGTCACTCTGACAATTCATTAGCTCCACTTCAGCAGTATGTCTCGCCTTACTACTTACATTATAAACTATCACCTATGCTTAGAGCAACTGCACCAGATCATGAAATAACCCACCGGCTTTATGAGAAATACAACATGGTCTTGCGTGGTGCGTATATCACCATTCTTTATCATGACAGCAGGGGTACCCGGGATGGCAGTTGGTTGACGCTTTACGGCGAAGAGGTGCTTGCTCGTGTATTTTCATGCATATATATATGTATATATATACAGATATATGTAAATAAATAGACGGATAGGGTTCTCGATCACCAGCGACGAGCGAGTCGCATTTACTCCTGAGGATGGCGTCCATAACTACAGTTTTGCTTCTGATGTTGGTGGTAAGTCTAGATCGTCCACAGTCCTGGCCAGGGTTGCGGTGCTTGCACAAGCATAAACCGAACCGTGGATCCGGTGCTGTCGACATTAAGTATCCGCAAAACATAAAAGAATAGATGAAAACTTAGGTAGTACCACATAGCGATCGAGTAGAGTCATGATTTGTCTCACTATTAAAACAAATGCTGGAGTTTGGAATAAAGGAAATTAAAGGGGCAATGACCTGTCCCATTAGAACAAAAAGGTAGTGAGTGCTCTTGTGGTCAGGACGCAGGGTAGGCAGAAGGGTTGAAGCAACAGTGGAATGAACATCGTCGAGAGGCGGCGAGTGAGGATATATAACGGGAGAAAGCGGCTGGAGGCAGGATGGACACATCGAGCTGGGAGTGTATTGAGGTTATGAATTGACGCAGCGAAGGCTGGTGCCTTTTTAAGGACCAGCGAAGATGTGCTCATAACCACAGGTGCCCTCTGCGGGTGGTTGTTGGGTGTACATGTCCTCCAAATCTTTGAGTGGCGCATATTTCGCCATACTAATTAGGCTAACATCAGTTAATCATTCTCTATTAATATTGGCAGCCCAGTGTGACTTCTGGGTGCACTTCTTTATACAGACTTGTCTGTGGTGTGGCTGTGACTATCTCCATAGACTTCTGAACCCTGACTTACATACAATGTCTTCCTTAAAGAAAACCAAGCTCCACTGAGCTTTTGTGATTTCCCATGACCGCTTCATATGGACATATTCGTTTTTTGGTTCAGCCAACTGACAGTGCGTCGCCCCCTCTGTATACCACATTCGCCCCCAGTTTGCTCCATCCTGTTTAAGCCTTACACTTTCCTTCATGTTCAGGCTCCGGCTTTTAAAAACATCTTTAACTGCGTCCTTCCATCTTTATTTTGGTCTTGCCGTTTTCCGCGTTCCCTCAACTTCTGACACTTATACTGTAACTACTTATTTCTTACAGCGACCGACATGACCAGAACAAACCATGTCCCAATATCTTGATCAATCGACCCGACTCAAACCACAAGCATTTCCTTTCTACCGTGTTCCACCTTCTTCCGTATTTCGTGATGTGTATGAACGCTTAGCATCCACACGCGACTGGTAGGACTACTGATATGCCATCACATACACCCATCTTTGTTCTCACAGACGGTAAGCTCTGTATCCCACACACTCCTCACTGTAGCCAGAACCTTACCTCCCCGCACGCGTCACCCACACTATGGCTAACTTCCGTTTCTGGGGTTCCATCCGGTACCGCATCCATTCCTAGGAATCTGAAACATTCTATATCCTCCTGCGTCTCTCCGTTCAAAGCCACAGTCCAACCAGCCTGCCTCTCTCTCTCTCTCTCTACCCTCAGAAGCTTCATAACCTTACATTTACTTACATTTGCCCTCAACTTTCTCCTTTCGCACAGTCTCCCCCAGTCATCCCTCTCGAGTCTCCCACCGGAGCCGTGCCATCAGCAAACAACAGCCGACTCACTTCCCAGGCTCCTCAACCCCCCCCCCCACCCGTACGCTGCAAATTCATCCCTTTTTCCAAAACCGAGAGAGAGAGAGAGAGAGAGAGAGAGAGAGAGAGAGAGAGAGAGAGAGAGAATCATAGATGCAGATGGTTATCATATTTTTTTTTTTTTTTTGCTCTAGGCCGAAGGAGCTGATCATATGTATACAGCATCATAGAGCTGTCGCAATGAACATGATTTATTATCTGCAATTTCATGTTAGGAAAGAGCGCCATACAACTTTCCGTGCGGCTGGATCATAATTTTGCTTTGTTGACAGGTGCCGGCCACTCATTCACGCCTGCATCGCGCGAATTGCAACCCCAACTGCACTGGACGCCCGAATGGTTACATGGTGCCGGACCAGCTCGACTGTCATCGATTCTATCGTTGTATGAATGGCCTGGCAAGTCCAGACCCATTCCAGTGTAGTGATGGGACAACCTTCAGCGAATCTAATCAAGACTGTGTGGCGGATTTGCCGTGTGTCAACCTCTGCACAGAGCCTTGCAATTATGAATGTCTTGGACCCGATCCACCTGACAAGATATCCGATCGTTTCGATTGTGGAGTTTACTACGATTGCCTGCTTGGAGGCCAGTACGGAAGCCCTAGATTCTGTCCTGCTGACAAGCCTTTTTTTGACGGGTTCGCCTGTCAAGACCAAGAGAGCGAGTGCTGTAGTTGCCTGCCCTATTGTTCCTGGAGTGACAGAATGTCCAACGTCCCCGACCCGACCGACTGCAGGAGATATTACTTCTGCGTTGATACTGGCTTCCCCACTTACCCGGCCACCTGTCCAGAGGGAAACTTCGACATCATCACCGGCTTGTGTTCTGCCACCGCACCGTGTCTAACCCTTTGCATCAACGTCATCCGCCCGGACGGATGCATCGAGACTTTCACCTGCGAGAGACGAGACCTCTTCGCCAAGTGCCCCCAGAGATGCGACCCCCGCTTCTACCACTGTCGGGATGGCGACATCAACCACGTCATCGAAGAGAGCAGTTGCCTCCATGGCCTCTACTTCCACCCGGACACGAAGCAGTGCGTGGAAAGGTCAGAGTGTCCTTACCCAAGCTCCCGTGAGTACTAAGGCCCATTGTACATCAACGGGAGCGACAGCCCCGCTAGCTTGGGGTGGTGGGGGTATGTTAACAAAGAGGGCTACTTCTTTTCCCCCAGACTTCCTCTCTGTGTCGCAACTTTAAATACGTGACGTGCTGTGTCGTGTTCCACATGTAAGTTGCCTCTCGTTTTTGCTCTTCCCCAGGGTATACAGAAAAAGAAATTGAGATGGGACGGACATTCGAAAGTCAATAAGGGCCCTTGCCAGGCGCAGCCTTTGGCAAATCCAAGACAGAGACGTCGTTATGTTCAACCTGACCGGAGGAGTCTCCAAACTTGATAGATATTTCCGATTTTTTTTCTCTCCAGTGGTTTGCCTAAAGTATGTTAACACACACACACATACAAATACACAGACACACAGACACAGACACACACACACACACACATCAGACGGGGAGGGAAAATTATGTGGTTTGAAGTGCTGGAGAATATGTGAATTGGGTGTTTGCTTTAAGGAACGTGTTTTGGAAATTACCTAAAGGTGCAGGGGGATTTATATGTGGCATTTATGTATCTGAAGACAGCATGTGACAGGGATGGGAGAAATGCTTTACCTTAAGAAACCAGGTTTTTCCTAGATAACCTACTTTTAGCACGATTCTCATCATAAATCAGAGTACATAATAAAACGAAAAAATATATATATATATATGTATAGAAATTTATTACCCTAAATACCTACACTGTCAACATCAAATTCCTATAGAATGTGTTATAACCATATGATATGTGGAGATTGTGGTGACATCTGGTGATAGCATGTAGACAGCATCTAGGATATTTCTCTCTCTCTCTTACACACACATAAAACACGTGATACAGGAATATGCAGGTAGCTACATGGAAAATAAAACACGAAGACCCCGAACGCTTCCGCTAGTATTCGCTTCATCATGGATACAGAGGGAATGAACCTGGGCAAGTTTTTCAAACATATGGGGCAGGTTTGGCATATGAACTCAACAGGCGAAGGTTAAGTAAAAAGAATGTGACCACGTAAGGCATGGATCACGTCATGGATTAGGTCATAAAAAAAAAGACTTGTACATTTTGACATTTCTTTGGATTATGAAAGGATCTAATTTACACAGGCCTAGTCTACTGTCGAGATTGTTTTTTGAAAACTGTGTTGAACAGTTCTGAATACTATGGTATTGCTGTCAACAGTTGAAAGACAAATTACAGTCTTCCGAGTGTTGTTCCAGTCAGTAGGATGGCTGAGGTATCGCAATTGCCAGATTAGAGTACTTTGAGTCTAATCTAACGCTAAGAATATTGATGCTCATTTATTCTTAAGTTCAACTCCATCTAAACTCTGCGTAAAGAGTGCAAAAAAGTTTACTTGGGCCGCAGTGCTGCCATCTGTCCTGTGGAAAGTATCGTACGCGTACTGGCGCCTTGAATTCAGTCGTCACGCGTTTAAGGAGCAGTTTCGTGGTGGGATTCTGGGAGATTCTTGTGGTTCTGACTTTATTGCCCCGACAACGCCTGTGAGAAACAGCGGCTGGCGCCGAAGCTCGTGTATATAATCGTTCGGCGTACCACCTGACGACCGGCAGAATAAGAAAGGTGCTGATCAAATCGCTTCCAGTGGCCACACACTTCCAGTATACCTCCAGATGGCGACTGTGTCTCTTGCTCTGGTCTTGACCCTCGGGCTGGTAAGTTCAAGGTGGTCCCCTCAGCCTCTGGGTACGGTAGCAGTGTTGGTAAGTCTAGATGCCTTACAACACCGGCCATGGCTCTCGTACTGATGAGTCTAAGTGGCTCACAACCTTGGCTCAGTGGTTCTGTGTGCTTGTGAATCCATTTGGCTCAAAACCCTCCCTGGCTATGATTTTGATTCTTGTAGATTCAAATTACCCGAATGTATAGACCATAAACTTGTTGTAAATATATCGGCCTTTCACCTCTAGCCATTGCTGGCATTTTTGAATAGCACTGTTCCCTCCACTTCCGACATTTATATCCTCTTAGTCAACCTCTCTTCACTCATCCTCTCCATCTGTTCGAACCATTTTAGCGCGCCCTCTTCAGCTCTCTCATACGTACATACTTTCAGCCACACTCTTTCTATTGCCATACCTCTCTCTCTCTTACCCTTCCACCTCAAGCCACATATTGTTCTCAAACACTTCATTTCCAACACCTTCACCCTCCTCCGCACATCTTCATCTATAATAGCCCATGCCTCGCATCCAAATAACATTGGAACTACTACTGTTCCTTCAAAACGTACCCATTTATTTATAAAGGCAGTCAGCCTGTTAAAACTAGAAGCACTAGAGGAAAAAAAAAATAATGGCAAAATCGAATGTTCTTCGTATTGGTTAAGGTGATAAAAGAAGAATGTTATGTTTTTTTTTTCCCAAAGCTTACTTTCCTGTCCTACCTGCAGGTAGCGGTCTCGATGGCGAGGATCACCCGAGAGAAGTGCGAACCAGACTGCTCCGGCAAACAGCCAGGCGACAGAGTGGCGGATCCGGTGAACTGCCGGCAGTTCTACATCTGCATGGAAGACGAGAACCATTTCGAAGCGCCCTTCACGTGCGATCTGGGAACGATATTCAGCGAGGACAAATGTATCCCAGGTGATGATTGTGATCCTCTGTGTGACAAAAGGTCGTTATGTCAGTTCGAGTGCGCGAGTGTTGAGATCAGCAAAAAAGCTGACCAGTACGACTGTACGATCTACTCCGACTGCGTGAGCGGCAGCTCTTTCAAATGCCCGCCCGACGCCCCATTCTTCGACGGTTACTCCTGCCAGACGGACGAACAACGGTGCTGCAGCTGCAGTCCGTTCTGTCGGCAAAGCGATGCTGGTCATTACGTCATGGACATGATCGACTGCAAGAAGCGATACTACTGCATGGAGATAGGCATTCCAGAATATGCCTCGACCTGTAGTTCTGGAAACGCCGACATCCTGTCCGACAGTTGCTCCGAGACGGCACCCTGCGTCACCCTCTGCACCAACGTGGTGGGGTCGGACGGGTGCATCGACATATTCACCTGCGAGGAGAGCGGCTACTTCGCCAAGTGCAGAGAGAAATGCGTGCCCGAATACTATCACTGTACAAGCGAAGACATTGGGAACATCGTTAGCTCCAGTGAGTGCGCAGATGGGCATGTCTTTCATCCAGAGACACAATCGTGTATCGAGTCCTCCAAGTGTCCTTTCCAGCGACCTTCAAAATAACCGTAATTAATTTTTTTGAGGTTGATCTCAACCATTTTTACCTTTGATGTGAAGGTTTATCTTTTGATCCCATCTTTTTATGCTACAAAAGGACAGGGAAGGTCTCCTGAACTTGCCCAAAACCTTGAAACTGGACGTGTGATTGCGTTGGTGTCCACCTTGGTCTAGATCAGTAGTCCCAAAGACTTATCTCCAGTGTGATTCATTTTACCTTATCTCAAGATTAACAGAGCAAGCAATGGTGCTACCTCTTTACACCACTTATCGTGGAACATCCAATCTAAACTCAGGATGAAAGGGCATGAAATTTGCCTCAACTCCTTCCTTCTCAATCTGGATTAGTTTTAGAAACCGTGCATATCAACACGTACGTTCCTCTTGGCCCAGGAATCTTCAAAGTTCGGTTCAAGATTTTAGAGCGAGGGGTTCATTAGTTGCACCCCCTTCCCGTTGAGTCTGGTGCACCAGCGAGGGTAATTAACCACCTGCCCCCTTCATGTTGTGGATCACCAAAGGGAGTCCAGCATCAGAACTCAGATAGACAATCCAAAATTACAGGCTCTCGTAATCCAGCGCCCATCCCTCCCCCTTCCCTCGCTGGTCATGGAACTACTGCGGTAACTCAAGATTCCAGACCCAGTCTTATCAGCTTCGTGACACTTCAAGGGAAGTCCAACACACAGGACTTCTGATGGACTTATCCAACGACACGTGTGGCTTTTCCAGCGACTTTTATTCTACATGTGTACATCTCCAACACCGACATGTCTTTTGCAATGACGTATACTTCTTTCAATGTGTCTTTTTCAATCGTAAATCTGTTTCATCGAAATTTTCCCTAGTATAACTCTTGTTGGATTTAATTGATTCAATTACACGCGCGTGCACACACACACACACACACATGATGATGTAGACACGTAGATACTGAGTAGTTGTTTGAAAGATGCAACTTTAAAACAACCAGGGGCCATAATACGAAATCAGTCTGATGCTTGTTAGAAAACGGGTAGAAAAGTATTTCTACAGCGTAAGTGTTTTAGATGAGCGAAACAAACTGAACTATGAATTGGTAGATGTGGACAACAGACTGATCAAAAGTTGTATGATAGTGGAGAAAGTTCAAAGAGATGGGTTCTCCCTGAGCGTAGACCTCCTTCTTCGTACAGTAAAAAAAGATATCTACACATTGTTAGTATCATTACTATCATTATCATCACTATGGTTATATAACCCCAGGCTCCCCTTCCTCTTAAGGGGTTCTTGCAGTTTCAAGGCTGTGCTGCTACCAGTAGAAGGGAACTGATGAACTCCCTTAAAGTAAGAAGCCCCTCGTTAAGAGCTTTTTACCGCTTCTTGTCAACAGACTAATACAGACTTGCCAAAGGTGACTTTTCACTCGTGGCGTAACCTCGAGCAGGCGAAGTCTTAAGAGTTACCCATGTCAGTCCAGCTTTGCTCTGATCTACTCACCTGTTTGTGGTTACACCGAGTGTGGAAACTCACCTTAGACGGGGCTGTGTGTAGTCGTCTGTTGACGAATGGGAGTACAACCTCGTTGAAGAACTTCCTCCTCCGAAGGAGTCCCTCATCACCATGCTTCTGACTGTAGCGCAAACTCGGAGCTGCAGGAATTTGAAAAATTGTTCCTGGAATAATGATAACAAGAATAATAATAATGATAATAATAATAATGATAATAATAATAATAATAATAATAATAATGATAATAATAATGATAATAATAATGATAATGATAATAATGATATTAATAATAATATTAATAATAGTAGTAATAATAATAATAATAAATCTTTACGTGAATAAAGTTATGATTACTATTTTAGTGTCAGCTGCAAGAGAGTGCCACTTGTCCAAGATGTTTTACTATGTACAGCGAATCTTTTTTTTTTCTTTTTTTGCATATATAAAGCATAATATTATAGGAGGAATAATAGAGAATCATAATATATTTTTGCAGGCTTGTTGGAAGACTTTAAATGCATAAATAAAGTACTAAGCTCTTTGTATCAATCATTGTGTCTCTCCTGACTGAGTTGAAGCGTTCGTTTTGTCGAGTTGAGGCTCAATGCATTGGAGAAAAGGATGCAAAGGAATTCAGTCAGAAACAGACCACTGGGTTCCATCGAGGCTATTTGCAATGGCATACAGGTCCCTCAGACAGACATTGTTGTGCAACGGACCTTCGTTGCGTAGCTGTTTGGGTTCCTTACCGTGATGCATGCGTTCGTGGGCCGCTAAGGGTCGAGCGCTTATGAGGTTCGAATCCTGGTTGCGGCAGTCGGCCCACAGTAAACCTAGCTGTTCATCCACCCTACCTCATTTTCACCCGTTTCCCTTCCTTCGTTATCAGTTCCCGACCCTTGCGTCACTATCATACACAACCACGCTGTGAACCTCACCCACCCACCCTGGTCGCTGCGTGGCGCCGTCCAGGCAAGGAGGAGGAGGAAGAGGAGGAGGAGGAGCACCGATGCAAGCGAGGTCACTCCTGCCTCCGTTATCTTCCTGCCCCAGCTGTTCGTCTCCACGACCACCCCATTCCCCCCCCCCCCACGGAGGAACGACGCCATGTTTCGAGTTTACAAAGGCCCCCCCCCTTCCTTGCGTCACTTGAAGGACAGACATAACTTTTTCCCCTGTCGCTGGAAAAGACCAGGTGGGGATTCCCATGGATGTCGCTGGGTCGTGGCAGGTGAGGTTGCTGTTGATGAGAGGTGAGGACACTATTAGTGACAGGTTAGGAGGACACTGTCGGCGACAGGAGGAGACTGTGTTACTGACGGGTGTGGACTCAGTAGGTGACAGGTATGGAATGTGTGATACTGACAGGTGTGGACACCGAATTGATGACAGGTGAGGACCGTGTTGATGACACGTGAAGGCAGTGTTGATAGGGGAGGGGCGGGGGGGATGAGGAGAGAGGGAGAGGAAATTATTAATGCTGTTTAACTCCCCAACATTCTTCAAGCACCTCCTCCCCTCCCCACCCGAACATTCCCTGTCTCATTATATCTCTCATTTCTCTTATCTCACAACCTACCTTTTTCTCATCATCTCCCAATCTCTTTTTCTCCATTTCCTTCTCCCTTCCTCATCCTTTTCTTCTCACCCCTCCCTCGGCTCTCTCTCTCTCTCTCTCTCTCTCTCTCTCTCTCTCTCTCTCTCTTTCCCTCCTTCCAAGGGACTTAAAAAAATGACTTCCTCATAGATTTTCACCCTGCGTAACCAACACAGAGCTTCTGCTTCAGTGAGTCGTAGAAAAAGAGTTACAGCTGGAAGGTCCTCACAGAGTTTCGGTCTTCAGGTCCTTCCCGACTGAGGCCGCTCCAAGGTCATTCGGTAACAAAAGGTGTGGTGCGTTTGTATTTGACTCTTTCTTTTTTATGTTGAAGGCTCCAGTCACGGACAAAAGTCCACATCAAGGCCGGGCCCTAACTGAAATATCGAGAGAGTTGAGAAATTGGGAAAAACAGACAGGGAAAGTATTTACAAATTTTTGAGAAAGTGAAAAAC
>JAYMFT010279132.1:0-10515 GCA_038088735.1 Panulirus argus | reverse complement strand
AGAGAGAGAGAGAGAGTTGATTAGAGCTTGACCAAGGATATTACTATTAACCTCAGGCGTTTACTACGAGAACGTGGTTAATCTGGTAAGGACGGCAGAGCCACACCCTGCAGGAGGCCACAGCGAGCGAGCGTCCGTTCGCCTTCACAGTAAGACAGTCATGGAACGGGAAAACCTGAGCAACGGAGAGGAGAGATAAGCAGCTACGTCACCGCCCCTGTTACTGATGCACGTCCACCCAAGCGGGTCATTTGTGACGGGCAGGGGATGGCAACACTGTGCTGCTGCTCTTGTAGGGACAGAGCGCATGCACAGTCATGATGGTGTGGGTGAGCACATGTTGAGAATACTTATAATGATAATGAAAAAAATAATAATAATAATGATAATAATAATAATAATAATAATAATAATAATAATAATAGTATTATTAGTAGTAGTAAACAATATAACAAATATATAAATCAATCAATGAATAAATAATTAATAATAATAATAATAATAATAATAATAATAATAATAATAATAATAATAATAATAATAATAACAACCGATTTTTTACTAAATGTACATAAAGACTGAAAATGCAAACAAGTACAGTTGGATCATAAAGAGAAGAGAGGATGTGAAACAGAGAGCCTTCACACACAAACTTGAAGTGCTATCGAAAACGGTCATAATGTCCGGGATGGGGCTGCATGAAGTGGGATGGGTTCGATGCAGTTGTGGGGTCGAACCCCGCATCTCACGGGGGGACGAGTGATCTCTGGTGGCTGTAGGTGAAGGCGAAGAGGTTCAGGTGATCGTCGGAAAGTGTGTGTGTGGGGGAGACCAGTGTGTTGTGCGCCTCTCAAGTGGTGAAAGAGGGACTAAGGATTCGATTTTCATCTATAGGATGGTTAGGGGAAGAAGAAAGAAGTAACCGGAAGGGGAAGGTATAGTTTTGAAATGGAAATAAAGTTACGGTATACAAGCGTAGTATTTGGGTTTTCCCATGCGCCGGATACGTGATTTTGGTGCCTTATTTAATTCTTAGTGTGGGAAAGAAAATAAGCTGTGCTTTGTTCACCGAGTACACCACTCTCAGTGCTTTGAAGCCCCTTGGGAACCAAAGGTGTTCCAGGCTTGTACAGCTGTCGAGGTCTCGGATATGTCTGTTGTGTCATGTCCAATGACACTGCCCAAGTGCCATTCGACATGACACTACATAACTACAGTTTGTGTCATCTCTGTCTTCAAGTTCTTTTGCCACACCTTCTGTGCAGCTTAACTTCAGCACGTAGAACCTGGTCTTTGGAATCAGTCGTTCACGTTGTTCTTCGAGGTTTTCGATGCACGGGTTCTTAATGTTCTTGAAGAATCGTAGAGCTTATTCCGTACGCTCTGTATATTCAGCATGTGTGACTCTGGAGGCGAGGTGTGTAGGAATACGTAAGCTGGACTGGTAGAGATTGTAATTCCTGGATCTTCGGATGGGGCAAGAATCTGTGCTGGCTGGTCAGAACCACTTTTCTAGTGCAATTCTTTTGTTGACCCATGATTTTGCAGCTCTTCTGGTTCGCTCTGATTATGTTGTCTTTTAATCTCCTAAGTGCAGTGAATGTGTTTGTCTGTTTTTATTTTCAATATCGAATTTGTTTAGTTTTGCATGCCTGTCGCTGCACTAAAGGTGTGTGTTCAGGGAGTGTGTTGGTCGAGACCTGTATCTGAGAGGCTTCATCCGCGTCGAAGATATCCATGTTCATGTTCTCAACTGGTGGGGAAATATCGGCTGTGTAAGTTATGTACAGCGTTGGTGATAGGACGCTGCCTTGGGGGAGACCCCCACTTAAATGCGGGGAACTTTAGTGACGTTGCAGAGTTGACGACGATTTCTGCGGCGCACTACACTTAGGAAGTTGCACAGTAGTCTTTCTGTGATATCTGACATTCCTAACTGTGTTAGTCTGTATTGTTGACCGTTAGTCCACGCTTTGTCCAATGTTTCGCTAATATTTCTTCGTAGAACTATGCAACTCATTCCTCGTCCATTGGAAACAGCAATGTTTTCTGCTACGATCACAATTGCACTGGTGGCGCTTTTGTCACTATTTTTTTGCCTATTTTGTTTTTTTCTTTAAGCAGGTCTACCCCAGAGGAACGGACGGTCCCTGCCCTCAGCCAGCCTGCAGGGCTGGGGTCCCCAGTGCTGGAAAATTAATCCCTACATAGGGTGCAACGTGGCTATGTGTAGCTGATCAACACCATAGAAAATGGGACTAAAGTTAAGGATGGCAGATAGGTCAAGAGACAGAGAGGTAGATAGGTATACAGACAGAAAGACAGATAGATAGAAAGGTGGGTAGACGGACAGACTGACAGAAAGAGATAAACTGACAATCAGAGAGACAGACAAACAGATAAACAGAGAGATATGTAGACAGAGAGACAGATATATTTACAGACAGACAGACAGACAGACAGACAGACAGATGGACAGACAGACGGACAGACAGACAGACAGATAGACAGACAGACTTACAGAAAGATAGGTACGTAGATAGGAAGATAGACAGACAGATAAACAGACAGATAGATAGTTAGATGGAACGACAGACAGATGACTGCAAATCAACAAAAAAGCTAAAAGATTTATAAATTTAGGCCTACGCTCGTACTTCATGGAAACACAAGCCAAAAATCAATAATTCCAACTTCGACGATGAGAGAGAAGATATGAACACCAGCTCGACTTAACAGCGGGAGAGACTGAGGGAGACACACCTCCAGCAAATGTCAGAAGCACTGGTGTAATTATCCATACCTCCGCTGGAGTGGACATCATTGCAACAAAGGTTATTACTGACAAACATCTAACAAGTCTGGTATCAGCAGGTAATTATCATCCCCTACTCATGACTCCTTCATAAACGCCAGGACGAGAACAGGGAGGGTGTTTTCCACAGACGACCCCCTCCCCCTTAAGCCTTTCTCATCCACAGCGGTAGAAAATGGAGTGGGATTAGGTGGATAGCAAGTCTAATGGTCGTTAGGGTTTGGGGGTACGACCAGCCATGTATATTCAGCTAATCCTTAATGTGTCTGCTGATAAGAACCAAAAAACTCATCCCAAAATCCTTTATTCCCATTATAGGCCCCAGGGTTATGCTGTGTTAAGCTCCCCGGCTGTTTCCCCCTTGGTTCAGGGAGGGAGGGGAGGGAAGGGGAGGGGGGCTGAGATCGGAGGAGAGAGCAGGCCGCCGTCGGAGGAAGAAGGGGAGAGAAAGCATGAAGAGGAAGAGAATCGGTGGGTAAGGGAACGTCAATGGGAGAGCTGGAGAGAAGGAGGGAAGTAGGTCAAGGTGGAGAGAGGGAGAGACGCCAAGGAAGGAGAGAGGCAGAGACGCCAAGGAAGGAGAGAGGCGGAGGGAGGGAAAGAGAGGTCAAGGTGAGGGAGGATGAATCGTCAAACTAAGAGAGGAGGGTAAGACAGGAGAGAAGGAGAAGTTAAGTCAGTAACTCGTGGATACGAGGGAGAGAAGACAACTGACATTGGGCCTGCCATCCTCCACACCTGTCCTCAAGAGCCCACCTCACCCCTGCTGTGCCACTCCCTCCACTACTCTACCACTAACTTGTGTAATGGGATTAAGGGCCACAATATGTACCAGCCCACTGCCCCCCCCCCCCCCGGCTGCAACGCATCTCCACAAACTTGGTGTCTCAGCACAAAACGAGTCACCGGAGTCTTAGCCAAGGGCAGGCCTGGGCGTATAGGCCTATATGACGATACTCTCCGTCATATATAAGACCTGATATAGTGAGAGACTTCAGAACCTTGTACAGTACAAGACTAGGTCAAGATAGGCCTAAGGAGAATAATATGCAAGAGGTGTTGCCGATATGGATTATGTTCTGAGTGAGAACAGTTATTATGTTTATCGTCAGCTGTTTAGGCCCAACTTATAGTACAGCTACACGATGGTTAACAACTGTTTCCAGGTATAACAGACATACCCGAAATTAAAAGTAAATACACTCTTTAGGATCAAGCGATTCATAAACGATTTCAATTTTCTGCGACAACAGCTCGGAACTTAAGTGTCCTGCTGTATCTAGGCGCAGTCTCCTCCTCCCTTGAGGAAGATACAGACAATGGATTTCATCTTTTATTGTAGCCGGCATGGCACGGGAGAAAACATGCCCAGTAGGACAGAGCCCTAGTGTTGTATCCTGGGAATGAGAGGACTGCGAGGAAGGCTCTAAAAGCAGCGCACATACAAGTGGAAGATTGCATGAAAAGTAGGTCGGGATATCTCCAGCGGTCGACAAGGAGAATGGACGGGGCCAGAGGACAGTGTCTAGTAATGGAAGAATGAAAACTAAAAATGTATGAGGACAGCTGGATGAGGAACGATGCTAAACGTTTCCCTGAGTGTGTTATTCTATTCGAGGAAGATCTTTGTGTTCAAACGTCTATATAAAGTCTTTGCTCTAACCTCGAGTCTCGCCACAAGGGGGACTAGTATGACCTCCTCAAGTGTTTGAAGACCGAACTCTGAAGTGCTTCCATTTCCAAAATTACCAAGTATATGGCAGCCCGCCTACCAAGCCGCAGCAACTAGGGAAATATAACATAATAATCCAAACAGAACAGCAGCTTGGCTGATCTTCATAGACTCAAAAGTATATCAACCTAATTGTTAGCCTAACCCTATTCCACAATATAGTAACATTTCATGTCACAACAAACGTAAGAAGTTGTTATAAAAATCTTAATCCGTGTACAATTTCCGACTGCAAATGTGTGACAGCGTGACACAACAAACATTACAACCCCGACCGGGTGTTATAAGCATCCTGTGCAACATCGTGACCTCTGGTAACGCTTGTAGTAACGCGGGGAAGCGAGTGAGCGAGCGTGTCCAGGTGACCCTGTGACATTTGCCACTCCAGTTGACGACCCACAGTAAGCCGCACAGTTTGCTGCTTTCTCAGGGAAGATATCGAGATCTGAGGGTATATCTCTGAGACTCCCCAATTCCAAGAAGAGATGAAAGACAAAAACCCTTTAAGCTTGAGCATACAGGACGCGAGATCTGCTCCAGAGAGAAGGCAGGGTGGAAGGGCAGCCTGAAGAGTTAAGACTTGGGCGGCTACGACCAGGGTATTTTTTCTTTTGTGTGTGTGTATCATATCGTCAATATCAAAATACTTTGCAATGGTTCGAGGTCTCGTTAAACCCCCAGAGTGTGGATTCCAGGGTGTTCTGTAATGACTCGTCGAGGTCTCGACGAGCCCGTAGAGTGTGAATATCAGGATGTTTTGTAACGGTTCGAAGCCACGAGAACCTTTTAAGTGTGAATGCTATGACGTTCTGTAAATGATTCGAGGCCACGGGGAACCTTTCAGATTTGAATACCAAGATGCTTTGTAGGGATCTAGGGCACTGTTAAAACCTTGAAGTTTGAATACCAAGATGTTTCGTGAGGATTCATTCTCGTTAACCACAGTGCGAACACCGAACTGCTTCGTAACGATTCCAGGCTTCGTTAAACCCTTAAAGCGTGAACCTCAAGATGAGCCCTCGTTCAACCCCAAACAGACCAATTAATGACAGTAGCTTCGGGATGTCTAATTACTGATCACATAAGGAAAACGAGAGTAATTTCAACATTAGAAAAAGTAATCAAACAATGATCAACAATCTGGATATGACTGACAATCTGTCCTCAATAAATAACGAAAAGGATAATCTACTGGAGATTATAGATATAAAAGTATTACAGATTATCTTAATCCAAAGAGCACATGTAGTATGAAGAAACTACCTTTAAATGAACTGGTTTATGATTAGTGTTCCTGATCTTAGTTGTAACTTTTAACAACTAATGAGAGAAATTAAACCTTAACTATGCACTTTCTTACTCTAAAAAACGTCATATCACCAAAGGAATCAACAACGTCTGTTAATCAGAACCTAAGCTCAAAGCTAAAATCGTGAACACAAAGTAGAGAAATTCATCTATTCATTTATTCATTTTCACAAATGAAAACGTTTTCAACTTTAAAGTTCAACACTACTGGCAAAAAAAAAAAAAAGACATTTCCCGATCGAAACCCAACCTTGAACGTCTTTTCTCCCTTAAGACTTAAAAGTGAATTCCGAAATTCAAATTTTGGTTTAGATTTTAGGGATCTCTGCTCACTAAAGAGCAAATCACGACGTAAAATGAAAATCGCTCTCAAATTAAAGAACTAAATAAGCAGAGTAATGGACACTAACTGTCTACTTAACTGTGATTCATAATGCATAAAAGTCATTAATTTAATCAAGAGAGTTTATGGTAAACACGATGCTAATCCCTGCTAAGCGTGCATAACGCTGAAAGCTAATTCCTAAAGCATCAGCTTAATCCTGTGAGTCTGTTAATTCCATTGATAAAAATTGCATAACGCTAATAAATTTCCGTAAAACGAAGTTTCTAAGCTAACGTGACATCAGTCTTCACATGTCACCACGTGAAAATTGACTAATTATTCCGAATCATGTCTCGAACTGTCATCTCTTGCGTCTTTGGATTTGCTCAGAAACAGCTCGGCTTTGGTCATTCCATTTTGTACAAAACTTGCATTCAACACTCACTGCTGATGGAATATGGTGTAAAACTGATCAATACACTACTTATGCACCTTACATACTAAACAAGACCAACATAGTAGAAAGCAGGAAGTGTACCCCACAAGCTAGACGGTGACAGCGTTACCCCCACACGCTATACAGTGGCAACAGCATCCCACACAGTACACGGTATAGCAACACAGTACCCCACACACACTAGACAGGACCAGCAATACCCCACACACCAGACAGCAGCAACACAGAACCCCACACCTCAGACAGTAGCGACATTGCACCACACATCAGACAGAAGAAACACAGTACTCAACACACTGGACGGAAGCAATACACACTCGACAACAGCGACAGTAAACCACGCAAGGAACAGCAGCAGTATGTACACTACACATCAAATATCCTCAACATGCACTTCATATACTTGAAAAACAAACTGTCTGTACCTTAAGTATGAGCTTTACTACCAATATATACCTTCGGTATGAAATATAAAACACAGTTCGACTATGACCATTCCACACTGGAAACAACCGTAGAAGTCTGACCTGAACGTCATTGCATGTCCTTCCTATCCTATGCTATTTTCATTTTCTCCTCCCCTTGCAACCTCCATTTCCTCTATTAAAATTATTTTGCTTGGCTGGTGTGTCTCTCCCTCCTCCCTTTCCTTCTATGACATATGCCTAGGCAGCAGCAGCAGCACATAGGCCTATAAGGAGACCTAGTGTAGATTAGCTTAAATCCCTAACAATGCCGTCTTTATTAATGAGGCTCTCCTCCCTCCTCTAAATAATGCACGGCCCGTGATGAGGGAAATGGAGGGATTATGTCGGAGGGCTAATAACTCGGCGGCGCCCTTCCTCCATGACTCCAGATCATCATAACTCCATCGTTCTGAAGAGCAGGACGAGATGCAGGAGCAGGAGGGAGCCGAGTGGGACGTGCTCCCCTCCCAAGGCAGCCTATGCAGGGATTCAAGCCAGAATTGAGTTCTAACGAGGTCCTTCACACTCCTGATGTGTCTTTGGTAGCCCTGCACTGACTGTGACCACTGAGTGAGGCAGTTCAAGTGTATTCTGTAAAGAAAGACGCCCAAGTGTGCTGTCTGTGAATACTAACGAGTCTAACATTGTTTCTGAAGCAATTCGAAGAGCATCTTAATGTCGCAGAAGCTAAAAATGGATCAGAGGCTGGTATGAAACTACGAATGATAACGCAAGTCCAACATAACTGGCCGCACTGAAGACTGATGGGCTGCAGCGCCACCCCTGTACAGACACAGAGAGGAGAAAGCCGACGACAAAAGCCCTAACCTTACACAAGTTGGGATGATCCTGAGACTAACAAACTCTTAATGGAAAGCTCTACCAACAAACACACGCTCACAAGGAAACCAAAATGTCTAGCAAAGAAACGACAAAAAAGAGGAGTCTCCAAGATCCCCATCATGGTTCACTGGGGAGTGAGGAGTCAGTGTTTTGAAGCCAGGCGTTCCCAAAAGTAATTGACAGTCCAATTATGAACGAAGGAGCTGAGTGAGCTAACATAATTATTCTCTGATAGCAAATAGATGAACTCTCCGGCAGGATCAGCAACTCATTAAGGAGGAGTTGACTTTCTCCCAGATAAATTCTCGAACTATATCAGAAGGCTAATTACCGCCGGGGGCGCATTAGGATTTTGTTTCTGCCTGAGATGACTCTGTCGACGAGGAGGGTTGGGGGACAGTGGGGGAGAGAGGTCACATTATGAGGAGCCAAGAGTCACGTGGAGGAACGAAAGGAGAGACGGAGGAAGAGGGCAGGGAGATATCCAAACACGTTGGATGATGAGAGAGAAAGAGAGATAGAGAGAGGGAAGAAGAGATAGAGGAAGACGGGGAAAAGTGGCCGTAACTCATGAAGATAGTCTATACACTCTACTAGAGTCTTGGTAAACAGCGGAACACACGAAAGCAAAATACAAGAAATTCTGACCAGGTGACGTTGGAGATAAGCGGTGGTTAGAGCACATCTCACATGCAGGAGGGAGTGGCGAAAGATGACGAGATGCCTCCCTGGCAAGGACCCGGATGGTATCAAGGACACAGGAGGCTGGGAGGAGGTGTCGTACACTACCTTACACCCGGAGACTCTCAAGATCTAAATGTGTGATACATTCAGCACCCGAAACAAAAAGGATAAATCCGTCCAGTGTTCTTGGCCGAAGACGCCAAAACAACAGGAACGCAGATGGGCTTTCTTGATATTGCCTAACAAGGAAAGACGAAAATTTCATATGGCTCAACCTGCAATGAACAAACAGTTGTTTGAATTAATCTTTCGTGCATTGCACATAAACATTCGTACGTTCAGCCATCACCAGTTGCGATACCTGCTGACAAAGCTGGGTAATTTGTCAACCAACCACGGGGCGTTTTCTTTCCTTAGGTTAAGCTTCTCTATTCCACCGTACATGCATTTGAAAGTATGCCATTATAACTGAAAATATAATGTAACTGAGGTTTCCAAAGTCTTGGTATTTCTGCAGCTTAAAATAATAGTTTGTCTTAAACTAGAAACACAGTAGCTCATTGAGGATTAACGTTCGTACATGGTGTAATTCCCTATTACATATCTGATCAGGTTCTAGATTCAACTTCTAACATCAAAAATTGTTCCTCAAGTATTCTCAAACTTCTTTATAAAATGAGTGTTCGAAATAATTTTCCTTACGATGACTTTTTCCATACAAGTTCCTCAGTTAAGTGTCCCAAGTTATGTTTTCCGATTAAGTGTCTTAAACCAAGTTTTTCATCAAGTTCCAAAGCATATCTGCAGTATATTTTTGTCACTGGGTGTCGTGCCTTATACTCCCAAAGTATACCTACTCACATCTAGAGTCCTAAAATGTTCTCAAGTGGGTGTCCCAAACTACGTTCCTTACGGTGTGTCCCAAGTTCTGCTCCTTCAACTTACCTGTCCCAGGATGTATTCTTTACAGTATGTGTCCCAAACTGTGCTCATCACACCAACTGTTTTACACCACATTCCTCAGAGAATATCCGATATCATCCGATGAGAAGTTCCTCAATAAGCTCCCCATATCAGGTTCCTCAACAAGCGTCCGATAGCACGTTCCTTGGTGTGCCTTAAAAACAATAACAACCCAAGACTCATCAAGACCACGAGTTCGATAGTCTCCTTCGATAAACTTTCTCTAACTAATCTCCCCAGCTCACTCCCTCAGTGAGATCACTGAATTCTTCACTGAGTTAACTGAATATCTCGGTCAGCTTCAAAGAATGATTCTGAATCAGTCCCTCTCCTTCAATGTGCCTCGCAAACTACGATTCTTAGCATGTCTTAAGCTATATGTTTCTCACTAAGTCCGGCTTTTTCACTGCAAGAATGACAGTGGCTAATTTAAGACCCCACATTACATTTGCATACGAGTTTCGCCCTCTTTTTCTGCCATGATGATTTTCACAGATCTTTCAGATACGACGTTTTACCACCTGCTTCTGTTAAGGCATCAGTTTTCTTTGCGGTCGAGAATTTAATCCAAAATTCACATTATTCCACGTGACCAATCTATATACCAATTCTGGCTTTAACTTTCGAGGATTAACGAAAACACTGGTAAGCACTGTTACCCACGGAAGTCTTCCTGAGACTCCTTCAGCAGCAGACTGCATAAAAAAAAAAAAATAGCGTTGCTCTAACAGGACCTGGACCCGCTCAGTAACTCACTAACTTACGGAGTTCTTCAAGGAAGTGTTCTAGTGTCTCTTCTTCAGATTTATTCTTTTCTGAAAGACCAGCAGGACTCAGTGTCCGGAGTTATATTGTATGCAGTCTTTATATATATATATATATATATATATATATATATATATATATATATATATATATATT
>JAYMFT010279121.1:0-10515 GCA_038088735.1 Panulirus argus | reverse complement strand
ATATATATATATATATATATATATATATATATAGAGAGAGAGAGAGAGAGAGAGAGAGAGAGAGAGAGAGAGTTTTGGAAAGATACTTTCTTACTATAATATTATGCACTAACATTAAATCGAGTAAGTACCCAAAGACTCCGTGCACTACAGGTCATCCATGATCCAGCCTAGAACCAACATCAACATTTGTACCACAAGTGCGTGTCTGGCCCACCATTTGCTGGATAGAGGCTCTGGGCCATGGTCCCGGCCAGCTACAGGTGCGTTCCGGCCCTACGCTGGCTGGCTACAGGCACTGGGCCATGGCCCCGGCCAGCCACAGGTGCGTGTGCGGGCCAACAGTGAGCGGTGCGTGGAGTGTCGGTCTGCCCAGGGTATTGATCACGGCCGTCATGACCCACAGACTAATGACGCTAACCTAACACTGTCATTGGCAGGGAGGGGCAGCGGAGGGGCGGGGGTGAGGAAGGTAAGGAGGGGGCAGGGGAGGGGTAGGGGAGGGGCATGAATGAGGAAGGTAAGGAGGGGGCAGGGGTGCTTCCTTACCTAGGAGTGCTTGTGAAGAGGTTTGCCAAAAAGACAGCTTAACGCGTGTGGCTCACCGCAGGAAGATCTAGAGTTTTGAAGAACGACTCGTGTGAGTTGCGAGCTTTCAAGCGTTGTGTGTGAGATGGAGAGGTTGTGGACTGAATGCCAGCTGCCTACGTGTGGGTGAGGCAGGAAGAAAGGACAGCAACCTGAGTCCAGTGAATGAAACTCGACAGCTGCTGAGGCGCTGGCTCATTTCGCAGCTGTGAACAACCCTCGCGATACCCAGGCGGGCAGTACCGGTGATACCTCCAGAGGATGGAGGCGAGAGCGGGAGGGAGGGTGAAGGAGAAGAGACAGTGAGAGTGGCAGGGAGGTGGATGGGGAAGAAGGAGTGTGAGTGGAAGGGAGAGGGCAGAGAAGAGAGGCAGTGGGAGTGTCGGTAAGGGGTCAGCGGAGTGAGGCAGGGCGGGGGAAGACGAGAAAGGTGAGGGGGACAGCAAGTCGGCAGAGGAGGACAGAGAGGGGGTAGGGGAGGGAAGCAGTAGATAGAAGGGGAAGGGGGCGAGAAGAGAGGAGGGGGAAAGGTAGAAGGAGATAGAGGAGGGGGCAGAGTGAAGGCAGGGGAGGAAAGCAGTGAGGAAGTAGGGGAAGAAGTCTCTGAATCACTGAGCAGCCTAAATTTGTTTTGGGCATTCTTAACTGATCTTCTTGTCGTGGGCAAGTTCTGAGGTTTTGCTGGTGAGTCCTGTCTCCAGATGTGTTACTGGTGGTTCTGTCACCAGGTTAGTGACAGAGATAACAACATGCAAGGGTTCTAGACCCGAGGCTTGTTTGTGGTACCCCGCATGTCACGCTGAGCCAGTCGGATGCTTCCGCATTTACTACACCTTGTTGTTTGCCATATCTAAGCCACTCACCGATTCCCACATGCATGTCAAGTCACGCGATTTGATTTTTACCAAACGATCTTTCATGTGATTACTTTTTCGAAAGTATATTTGAGGTGCTGGTTTCAACAACTGAGAGTTTTATGCAAGTTATCAAATACAGCACAACAGAAGTCTATTAACTCGTAAATACACATCTCTTATAATGAAGCCTATGTTCATTTTGTGTCTTTAGTTTATTATCTTCTAGAATTTCTAAAACATTATCCCCGATTTTCTGAACTATCGTATTCAACCTAAAGTCGAAGTAAGACGCATAGGTGCATATCCAGTCTCCCCTACTGTACACTGGCGCTGGACTACAGGCATCCAGTCACGCGGCACTTGTCCTCCTTTGTAGCGATCAAGGGAATATTTCGGTCCTCGGAAAAGCTTATTGTAGGCTTCCTTCCTTCACTAGTGTTTCTAGAGATCATCAGATCTGGTTCACTCACTCGGATCTGATCATCTTTTGTTTAATGTTTGAGTGATTCTTTTCCTCTGCATGTCATTTGTCTATCTATCTTTTTTTTTTTTTTGTCCCAAAAAGTACTTTTTTTTTATTTGTGGTTACACCTGAAAAGTAAAATTTTTGTTGGCGAACAAAGAACTGAAATCCTTTTATCAATAAGGATGCCATGTCTTTGTTGTCTTTCATCAAGTTACCATCGTCAAAAGATAACGGGTCTACATTATAGTATCTTTCATATTCTTCTTACTCCTTTTAGACTTGAGAACTCCCTTGAGGTTCTTCTTCACGCCGTGAGAAATAATCTCTCTAAGGTCTTTTTCCTGGCTGATTATCCTCTCATCTCTTTGCAATCTTTTATACGTCTCATAAACCTGTAAATCATAACTTTCTTTAGATTTCCTGTAGCATTTCTCTTACATCTATTCCGATCTTTTGATTAATCATCCAGCTGGAATTTCTTTCTCATTATTTATCTTTTCTGCTCAGAATATTTCCTTTTGCAAGAAGATTTATCAAATTCTTTAAGATTACATTGTATATGTTCAACTTCATCTACTTCTAAAAGCTTGATCCAGATTGCATTACTAATATCCTAATGTATTTAATCAAAGTTGCTCATCCGAAAGTTGATAGCATTAAGTCGGTTTCTTTAAAGCTGGAAAAGAAATTGACATTCTTGCTCCTGTTATCTAACTATTCACCAACCTTAACAAAAGCTCATCACACTCCTGCCAGCGCGAGATCTAAAAAGTTGGTTCGTCTTACAGGATCATGAGTCATTTGATTGAAAAGAAGAAATGTCTTTTAGATCGATTAGTGTGTTTCCCTTGTGGTCATTCGCCAAGAAATCCCAGGTTGTAAGAAATCTTCTACAGTTATTGCTTCTTTGTTGTTATAAGAGAGACTTCATTTTCTTAGAGTGATGTGATTTTGTCTGCATTGTTTTGGGATTTCTATGCCACTCACTACAACAATCGTAATTGTTTTAATCTTTCTCATCAGTTCGAAATAAAATGAATCCTGTGTGTTACGTATCATCAGTTTCCTGTAGCCTAGAAGTACCAAAACTCATCGACACAAAATTCAACTTCGCCACCTGCCATATGCAGACTATCTTTACCGAAAAGTGTGCCTTGACATCGAGCATTCTGCTGATATTTGCAGTATTCAATCAGGCTTTTGTTCTCGCCACTACATTCGGCTTCTCTTACAGAACGTAAGCTGTTAGTTTATACCATCTTACGTTCACACATACTTTGTGGACTGGCTTAGATGACTTCAGTGTTATTCAGTGAATGCCAGTAATCTTGAGATACGATCTTCTGGATCTTACAAATTAGCTTTAACTTTCTTCTTAGCTTAAGCTGACCCCTGACCCTTAGGGAGTGGCTGGCCTCTCCAAGCCTGACCCCTGTGATCTGATCGATCTTTCCTGACCCAACTTCACCATCCTTTGATGGGCAAACTCCATCGTTCCCTTACCCGACTGACAGCTGACTTCCTGCATACAACTGACCTATACTTTAACCTGGTCCTATAACTAAAGTCCTGTGAAGTACCTTATATAACGTCAGGTGCCCTGCCTCACAATGCCATTCCAATCCGTTTTAGATGCACACTATCCCTACCGAACAGTCTCCTGCCACTCTTAAAACTGTCTCACAAATATGTTATTTCCTCTTTAGTCATGCACATACCCCCGGCCCCGCTACTTATACTTAGTATTCTATATAGAAGTACGGATCCTGCTACCACAGCCTCTTGGCTACCCTTAAACTTCCTACTGACTGCCACTTACTTGCCTGTGATCTCGAGTGATAACACCTCACACCATGATCTTCGTCTTTTCCTGAACAGGAACTATTCTCCCTTCTGTGGTATGGAGGGGAGAGGGTGACATGGTTGATATTTAAGGGGTACGGGAAGGAGGAAGGGAAGGGGGCAGAGGAGGAGAGCAAGGAGGGAGCAGAGAGGCAGGTAAGTGACTGGAGGGGAGGAAACGGAGGGAGGCAAGGATGGGGCAGGGAAGGAAGAAGGGAGGGAGACAGGAGGGTAGAAGGGGATGGGTGAAGGCAGAGTAATGAGACTGGGATGGTGTTCATCTCCGAGTCTTTCCTCATAAGGTTTGATATTGAGAGCCAGAATTAGTTTTGCTGCTCTTTTTTGTGTTGATTCCAGTTTTTCTTTGTACTTGGTGGTATCTTACAGCCAGAATTGGACATCGTATTCTAAATGTCGTCTGACTAGGGCGTTGTAAGAAGAAAGTGTCGTGTTTTTTGTTTGATATCCTATTTATACATTTCCTGGTGTGTTTTGACTGTACAGGGCAAGATGTAGCAAGGGGAGCTGGGGAGGAAGGTAGGGGGGCAGGAGAGGGAGGAGGAAAGAGTGAGGAACGAGGAAGAAAAGGTAGGCAAGGAAGTGGCAAGGAGAGGACAGGCGCGCACCCGCAGGAGAGGGGCAGGGAGGAGGTAGATGGGGAGCGCAGAGAGGAGACGGGGAGAAAAGGGCAGGGAGAGGGAAAGGGGAGACAGGGGGGAGAGAGAAGGCAGGTAGAGGGCAGGAGAGGAAGAGTGGGAGAGTGCAAGATGCCGGGCTAACGCGTAGTGCTCATTGCATTTCTTGCCTTCTGAATGATAATGGCTCTCTCTGCCGCCATGCACATTCCATAACTGTCAATCCTGGACTCATCTGGAACTGACTTTAACCATATATCAAGTTTTCTTTTAAACGTTTCTCTCCTTCGGTGAGCATTCATATATTTTCGTCTGGTGTTTCTAGTACATTCCCAGGAAATATATGTAATTCAGTGATTTTGTATCCTCTTGCGAGAGAGAGAGAGAGAGAGAGAGAGAGAGAGAGAAAGGGAGGGAGGGAGGGAGGGAGACTTAAAATTTACATTTCATCCTCATTTGTCATATATTCCTACGTCAGAATACGGCAAGAAAGTCTAGTTAGGTAAGGTATTTGTTCGTCAGGAACGCTGGCTAGAAATGGTAGTCTGTTCCGCGTTCCAACCCTGCATTCCGTGTTCCAGACCGTGTTCGTGTTCCAACCTTGCTTTTTGTATTTCCAACCTTGTTTTCCGTGTTCCTGCGTTATGCTCCGTTTTCCAGTCTTGTGTTTCATGTTCCAACATTGCGTTCCGTGACTGCGACTTTGTGTTCCGCGTCGCAACATAGTGCTCGAGTTCCCACATAAAAACCACCAAAACCATCACCTGATCACTGACTCCGCAGCCTTGACACGGTGTTCAGCGCCGCAGTTGACAAGATTGGATGACTGCCACAGGTGCAGGAGGAGGATGACTGCCGCAGGTACGGGAGGGAGGATGACTGCCGCAGGTACATGAAGGAGGATGACTGCTGCAGGTACGGGAGGGAGGATGACTGCCGCAGGTACGGGAGGGAGGAGGACTGCCGCAGGTACGGGAGGGAGGAGGACTGCCGCAGGAACAGAAGGGAGCAAGACAAGCAGGCAGATACATGAGGGAGGGAGACTGAAGCAGGTTGGGGAGAGCCCCAGGGGTAATGGAGGCTCCTGAGTTGGTGGATGTGATGGTGAGGCAGTCCTTTTGCTGGGGAAGGCAACATTGACAAGGGAGACCCCTTGGATGGTGGAAATGGTGTTGGGGGAGTCCCCTTGATTGGGGAAGGCCCCACGGGTGAGGGAGGCCCCTAGGGTGGCGGATGTGACGGTGGGGGAGCCCTTTTGGTTGGGAAAGGCACCAAGGGTGGGTGGAGAACACCCCTTAGGTTGGGGGAGGTGATGGCCAGTGGTCATTACGTGGAGAGGCCACCCGGCAGCGGCCGCCACCAGCTCACTTCAGAAGAACTGGACGACCGTGATGGCTCGCCTGCCTGACTGACTCAACTGTTTAATATAAACAGACGGGTTCTGTGCCTCAAACAGCCAACCTGATCGTTAGATAGTCACACTTGCGGTAGAACTGTCAGTCCCATAAGTCTTGTGGAGCGTCTCAAGTGATGATACATTGACTGTATTAGCTAGATGGTTGTATCATATCAAACCTGAGGAGAAAAAGATGGGTGAGTAAAGAGAGAGATGCGTTCACAGGAATATACTTGTCCATAGAGGAGGCGAGCAGTGATAACATCATCCTGAGGGAGGATAACCAGGGATAACCAAGGATAGCCAACTGGACCACAGATGAGACTTCCTCGCTCGGTGATAAGCACGAGGGTGGAACTTTCTCATGGGCAGAAAACTTGTATATATATTTTCAAGCTATTTTTTTCTCCTTGTCTCTGATAATTGACGATTCGTGAACAGTTAGATACACGAGAAGGCAGACGACAACATCTTGCTTCAGGTGTATAAGATGTATGAATGAAAAAGAACACCCTTGAAACACAAGATTATGTAAACAGATGGAGACGATAAGAGAACGAATAACTGATCATTAAGTAAATAGATATATTTATTATCAGTTACATGATGATGAAGATGAATGAATCTGTTAATATCAAATACACGGAAGACTGAGGATGACGACGGTGAAGCAAGCAGCTCGTGTGTGTGAGGCACTGGTAGGATAGGGGTTGGGGGCCTCCTGAGCTGGAGAGAGGGGTGGTGGAAGGCCCGGGGATGCTAAGAAGCCCCTAGGGTGGCAAGAGGCCCTAAGGGTGGGGAGAGGCCCCCAGGGTAAAGCAAGGCTCCAGGAGCAGGAGGAGTCCTTAGGTGTAGGGGAGGTCGTAGGGATGAGAGGAGGCCTCAGGGGAGAGGGAAATCTCCAGAGGTGTTCCCTAGGAGGAGGGAGAATTCAAGGGCGGGGAAGGCTAAAGGGAGATGAGATGCCCCTTGGGGTATGGTAAGGTCCCATGGGTGGAAGGAAGTCTAAAAGGTGGGGAGGTCTCCATGGGTGAGGAAGACCCCTGAGACTGGGGTTGTCCTAATGGTATGGGAAGCCCCTGGGGTATAGGGATTCCCCCAGGATACGGAAGATCCCTGTGGTGGGAGGATGGCCCGGATGTTAGGGGTGTTCCGGTGTTGAAGGGAGGTCCCAGAGATGGGGGAAGCCCTGAAATGGGGGAAGGCCTTAGGGATGGGGATATACTCCAGAGGCTGGGGTGACCTCAAGGACGGATATGTCTCGGGGAAGGGATGGTCCGTTGGGTGAGGATATCCCTTCGGGTTGTGGGAGACAACAACGATGGAGAAGGCCTCATGGTTTGGGGAGGCGACCTGGGTTGGGGAGACCCCTGGCGTTGGAGATGTCCTTTTTGTGGGGAAACCCTCGATCAGGGAGGTCCAAAGAGGAGAAAGGTACCCTGGCGTTGGGAGAGACCCCTTGGTTGGAGGGGCCCCTGGAGAGAGGGAGAGATCTCGGGGATGAACGTTGTCCCATGGGTGGGGTGAGTTTCCAGGGGTGGAGGATGCCCTTGGCACGTGGAGGCACAGTGGATTGGGGGCCCATGCGCGGAGAGAGGCCCATGTGGTGGGGGAATGACACAGGGTCCGGGAGGAACGAGGGAGTGAAGGCCCCTAGGGCGGGGGAGGCCCATAGGGTTGAAGATCCACATGGGGTGTGGGTGATTCAATAAGTGGGGGAAGACCCATCGGATTGGGCCTCGCTGTTGAGGAGTCTCAAATCCAGTATGCATAAACAAAAAAAAAAAAAAATATATATATATATATATATATATATATATATATATATATATATATATATATATATATATATATATATATATATTGTCTGTTATCGAAATAAATTAGATGTCTGTTTTTTCTTCTTGAAACAAATATTCACTGATCACAGATAACACTGAAGCATTTGTTTAGCCTTGATCTGAAGGTATTGAAAGTTTTTGTACTGACGTCTGAAAAAGCTTTCCTGACGTTGCTCGTACATTTCCATTTCTTTCTTTTTAATTTTACTCCGTTATTTCTGGTCACTGAATCTCTGTCTAATGTGAAGAAATTTTCATACACGTCGAAATCTTGTAATGCGAAAACTTCTGTCAGATCTTTTCGGCGTGTGCCCTCTTTTAGAGAGCATAATTATTCTGGATCTGGGAGTCTTTCCTGACAAGTCTTCTATCTGAGCGAAGGAATAACTCGTTCTAGTTTTTCTTCATCTTTCACCAAGACTGGTGAGCAGGAGTGAATAGTGTATTCCACACGAGGTCTGAGCAGGGTGTTATCAAGAGTGAGTATTAGAGTCTTCGTCCTCTAGTTCTTATTTCTAGTTGTGAAACCTGGCATCGTGTCAGCTTTATCATAATCGGCTAGGCCTTGTTTCCCCGAAGTCATTTTCTTTACATGAACAATTTATCGAGCATTTTAAGTTCATGATCTATATTTTACTCGCCAATATAAATTACTCTGTATTGCCTGTACTGAAACCCATTTGCCATGTCCCTGACCGTTCCATTACCCATTCACTGGCTATGAATCTCTAACCAATCTTCATCTGACTGTTCTCTAGTAAGCTAATCTCAGGACATAGGCAAATTTGGAAATTCTACTTGGCGAGTCTTGCCTCCAGATCATTTATGTAAATAATGAGAAGTATGGGTTCTAGAGCTGGGCCTTGTGGCACCCCGCTCGTCACGTCAAGCCAGTTAGGTGCTTCCCTATATACTATCATGTGTTGTTATCTGTCTTTGAACCAGTCCGATATCCATGCCCAGATTCCATTTCCTATGCCAAGAGCTTTAAACTTATAAAGCCTTTCATGTACTGTTGTGTCAAAATCTTTTGAAAAGTGTAAGTACATAACATTACAGGTATTTTGGCGTCCCAGTTATCATATGTACCAGCAGAATTGGGTCCTCTGGGCTTTACTTTGCTTGCTCCTGCGAGAGGTCGCCTCAACCTCCATTAACACCACCACGCCCGCCCACCCTCCCTCCGTGGCTGACCTCCACTTTAACATCACCACTCCCTCCCTCCCTGACCACCACACTCTCCTTCACCATCACCTATCCCTCCTTCCCTAGCTACCACACCCTCCCTCCCCACCACAACTCCTTCTATCACTAGCCAGCCACTACATCCTGAACGGCGGAAGGCATTATTAAGTGGTATAGTCATTCACCCCACCATTTTTCCTCTCCATATCTCCCATATTATCGACACAGCCTTCCCGCTCAATAATAGAATATTTTTCCGATAAAAAAAAAAAGAAATCACCCCGTTAGTCACCAATTTCTGTCCTGCCAAGGAAATGGGTGACTTACTGACAACTGTATATGGGGGTTAGTCATCATGCGTCATGCTTCGCCGTGCCTACAGACAGGGGACGGACAGACAGGATCGCCTCTTGATATTACAGATGACTAAAGAATTCTAATAGGTATACTGTCCATTATCTTTTATTTCGAAACCCATGTTGATAATTGGTTATCAGTTTATCATCTCTAAAAAGTATCTATCTAGATAATTTTCTAACCGTAATAAGGCTGACAGGACACTCACTAGTTTGAAGGGCGTTTTCTATTTCGCATTCTGAAAATTAGCGTTATAGCACCAAGCTTTTCAACATTTGTCACTTTCCTTTCCTGTAGCGTTTTCTTGAGTATTTTGGTGATGATAAGAAATGCTGTTTGCCAGTTTATTTCTTTCAGTGTTCTAGCGGAAGATCGTCGAGACCAGGATTAAATCAAATCCTTCTCAATATTGAGTACTTCATAGCTTTGAATATCATGTATATATCACTTCTCACTTTCTCACCCTAGAAATACGTGTTGCGCTCCCTTATAAGGAGAGGGCAGGCCCCAGGAGTTGGGGAAGGCCCATGGGTGTAGGACACCATTTGGACGGAGGGGGGGGGGGGAAGCTCATGGGGTAGGGAGAGGCTCCAGAGTGGAGTAAGGCCCATGGGTGGTGGGTGACCCTCAGAGGTTGGGAACCCCCAGGGGTGAGGGAAGCCCTCAGGGGTGGGAGGAAGCCTCATAGCTGGGGAGGGAGGGGGAAGTTCCACTGGCGGGTGGAGGCCCCAGGGGTGGGGGAATGCCCCTGAGGTGGGGGCGGCCTCAGGGCTAGGGGGGGACGAGGAGGACCAGATGGTTGACCCATCAGTGCAGCACCAGCTGAGGACACCATCACCAAGTCTCCTGGCTCACCATCTGTCATTCGTGCGACACACACACCATAATACCAGTTGTGGCTGCACTGTACTCACCACAGTATCAGAGCTGACAATATTGTGTCTACGCCGTAATAACCTTATACACTATACTCACTACAGCACAAGTTATGACTGCTTTACACTATACTTACAATATCGCCAGTGATGACTGTAGTCTGCCTGCACTATACTCACCATAGCGCCAGTAGTAAGAATTAGGATATCAGGTAAACGCACATCAGTCTATGGTCTAACTTAACATTAAGTTATCTACTGAAGCTGTGAACAGTCTGCTATACACAGCTCAGTTTTGGCTGCCCCTCCTGTATACACCCAGCTACACTTGCTGACGTTACTCTCCCACGAAACGCTGCGACTGACGGGTGTACCGGGTGTCACGCCCGATTAAATATTTCCTGGAACAGTTCCTCTTTCCTGGTTCTCTCTCTCTCTCTCTCTCTCTCTTTCTCTCTCTCTCTGTCTCTCTT
>JAYMFT010279111.1:2500-10516 GCA_038088735.1 Panulirus argus | reverse complement strand
TGGGGGTCCTCGTGGCTCTTGGACTGACGGTTCCAAAGAGAGCGATGAAATGGTGGAGATGGAGCAGGAGGAGGAGATGGAGGGGAGGAAGAAAGAGGAGGAGGAGGAGGGGGAGGAGGAGTAGGGGGGAGGAGGAGGAGGAGGGGGAAGAGGAAGAGGAGGAACAGGAGTGAAGCAGGAGCAGGAGCAGGAGGAGGAGGAGGGGGAGGAGTGGAGCAAGAGCAGGAGGCAGAGATGGGCAACTAAAACACTCCACGGTAAGAAAATGGGAAATTCTGTACAAACCAGAGAGCCACTGAAGGCAATTCAAAGCAAGAAAATAAACTATAAACGAAGTAATCAAGCTACGACATTAGAGAGATTGAGGGCTGAAGTGGCCAGTTTAAGAAAGAATGTAGAAGAAAATAACTTCTCGAAAAGATAAAAGGATGCACTGGGAATGAAACGAAACTGACATACGAAAATATAAACGAGTGAATATAAGTAAACAAAACTGCGAGCACAGAGGAACGTGGAATATTTACAGACGACCCTGCACTGGGCCAACTGAGTATTAAGGTTACGGCTGAACTTCGACCCGATGGTGAAGGAAAGGACAGACTTCTCCAAGGAAAAGTTAACACTAAGGGAATTTCGTCTAAGGCCTTAAACAGAGCCGGGGAGAATACCCTCAAGGAACCAAGTGTGTGGGAAAACACTTGAGAAAAAGTAGGTGGATATCGTTAGCCGTTGAATGGGTGTGTGCAAGACGGCGAGCCATCAGATGGGCGGAGAAGGTCAGAAACAAAGATAACATTTAAGACTGGTCGGTCAACCAGCCAGCAACCTGGTCAGAGCTGGTAATGTCACCAGAGTGATAAGCGAGGGAAAAAGATACATATCAATAATGATGACATTTGGATCCGAACACAGTACGTCTTGAGGGGGGGGGGGGAAGGAGCGACAAAGGAGTGAGGAAAGTAATAGGAGTTACTGGAAACGGTGAAGGAGGTTACGTTCTTGGAGGCTGAGTGGACAAGAGGAAGAAAACTTGGTGAAAAGCCTTTCAAAGTTAATGGAGAACTGAGCAATATAACTTTGAGAGTCTTAAAGCCAGCAAGACGCACGCAAAGATAATTCTGTTGGAGGTGTCTGTCAAAAAAGCTGACTGACAGGCACAGAAAAGAACTAGAGAAAAAACAATCCAGAAGTAGTAGCTTCACACCTTGGAAAAAAAAAAGTAAGGAAAATACGAAACGTAAGAACGAAAATACAAAAGAATTATGGACCAGGAAGATGGACTAGTAGGAGAACGGGATGGACAGCGCATGAATAAATGCAGACGAATTAGCGGCAAATTGCAGCTATCTAGAATCTTCGAGATCAGATGAGGCAAAATTAATCCCGATGTTTATGGATACGTTGAGACGGCCCTCCTGAAGGAGGCCGACTCGTATCCAGCATTTCCCCGAAGGATACCCAAGAGCTACGTACGAGAGAGAGAGAGAGAGAGAGAGGGGACACGGGGATAGTTGCCTGGCTTCCATGACAAAGGATAAAGTCTTAGGAATAAGAATATATAGCCAAAAGTGCCAACCAATTCTGATAACATACGACCCCCTGAATATGCCGACCTGAATCGGGCACTCGGGCATGATAATGAAGGTTTGGTTAAAGGTGGAACGAAAGGCAACGAGACGAAGCCTTATACGGACGCGAGGGGAATTTTCCTTCTGCTGGTGGGGTTTCCAGCTGCATGTAAGTCGGAGCGAGATTGCCTGGGTCTGGACGAGAGGGAAAGAGACGCGAAGGAATAAGACGTCGCACACAACTGCGCTCGGGCAAAACTCGTTGCAGCAACTGGACACCTGAGCACTTGGGTCAGGAGGGCAGACACAGTGACAGAACTGGATCCCGCATTCAACTACAGGATTCTGGACACCGAAGATAACCATGGCTGCCCCTCCCTTGGCTGACAGCGATTCTGCCATGTCCAACTGAGGTCGTGGTTAGTGAAGAGACGACAAGGGAATTCATGAGAACGCGAGCGCGTTGAGGAGATACAGTAGAGGAAATTTAAAAGAGCTGAACAGATTCCTTAAGAAAAAAAGAAGATGGGAGTGCAACTCCACAGTCCAGAGCGTACACACACACGCACACACACAAACGTAAGTATATTTCACCCCTACACGAATATACATACACGCTCATGCGTTTCCTCCTCCTACACACACACAGACACATACACACACACACAGACACACACACACAAGACCGCACGAGCGATGAACTCTGCCCCAGTTTCTAGCGCGGGCGTCGTGAGGCAAAGGCTGGCTGGTGGGGACACTACCTCATTAACCTTGACATCCACGTCCATAATAATGATCCTCGTGAACGCCCCCACGCCCGCAAAACTTGGACGGCGTGGGAGAGGGCGTGCGTGGGCGGAGACGAAGCCCTGCCAACACCTTCCCCACATGATGGGGTGAGGAATATATACAAGTGCATTTAAACAGGTGGTGAGGAATAAGCAGATGAATTCAAGTAGTGGGTGAGGAATATACAACAGAATTCCAAGCAGTGGGTGAGGAACATACAGCTGAATTCAAACAGGGAATGAGGAATTTACAGATGAATTCAAACAGAAACAGACCACTGTATCCTAACGAGCCCGTCTGCGGCATTGGAAAAGACACTCGTGGATAAATGTCGTTGGAGAAGACAGACATGCAGTTGTCTATCCAAGGGGAAGACTTGAAATTCTTTCCATCCGATGCCAATAGATCGATCTCTTGATAATCATCAAACAATCTTGATTCACCAAAGTTGATTCTTCTTTCTCAAGACAAATGCTTTTGTTATATAATTGTCTCTCAGTCTCTATGTCTCTTATTCCTCTCTGTTTGAGGTATTTTATCTCTCTCACTCCGTCTCCCAGTTTCTTTGGTCTCTCTCTCTCCCTGACCTACCTCGCACCAACTGATATTAAACCCACCATCTACCGAGAGGAGACAGGTACACACACACACACACACACACACACACACACACACACCACACACACACAAAAGAAAGGCAACATAGCCAGTCAGTCAGTCGCTTCAACACAGCGCCGACCTAGGCCGTGTTGACAAGGGACATAGCAGAGTGCTCGGGACTTGCACGACCCAGATGCCAACAACGAGTCTTCGGGTTATTACCCACAGGTAACAACCGTGCAGGACCCCGCCGCAGGAACACCAGCAAACGCCTTTCTCCCTCCCGTCGGAGGAGAGAGGGAGGGAGGGAGGAGGAGGAGGAGGAGGAGGAGGCGAAGTCGGTGGTTGGGTGGGTGTGTGTGTGTGTGTGTGTGCCAACAGGGTCGCTTAGTCAAGGTAGTCTGGTTTCGAGGAAAATTACGAGGCACTTTTCATTTTCTGTGTATGTTTAAAAGTTTTCGTTTTCTTTCTCTCTCTCTCTCTCTGTATTATACTCTTTTTGTATAGTCTCCCGCGTTTGCAAGGTAGCGTCAGGAACGGGGGGGAAAAAATGGCCTCATTCGCTCACATATGTCCTCTAGCTGTCATATTGTGTGTGTGTGTGTGTGTGTGTGTGTGTGTGTGTGTAAAATGCACCGAAACCACAGCTCTCCCCTATCCACAACCTGGCCCCAAAGCCCTTTCCGTGGTTTACCCAGGACGCCTCATATACCCCGCTTCAGTTCACACTTCAGTAATTTTCCCCCCCTTTTTTTTTTCTACCGTTTGCATTACTACTGCTTCTAAATATAATCCACTGGATGACTGTCTGTTTCACAGTGATGGTAATATTTCCCTCGTACTGTCAGAATATGATCCCAATTCCTCTTTACTCCTTCACAAGCGTGGCAGAGCCTGTTACGAGCCAGGATTTCGATTAATCTATTTTTTTCTAAGACTCGCCTTCGTGTATAATGCAGTCTTGCACAGTGTTCGCTAACAACTTCTGCGAGCAGACCCTGAGCTTGTCTTATTTTCTGCTCTACTGGCTGGCGATATTTGCTTTCATCATGTTGATGCCAGCATTAGCAGTTCCTGTTTTTCCTTTGCTAATGCCGTAAATTTGTGCCTGATAAAGATGTTTGGAAGTAGGAAAGAGTGGAATGTGGTTTGAGTGTGTGTGTGTGTGTGTGTGTGTGTGTGTGTGTGTGTGTGTGTGTGTGTGTGTGTGTGTGTGTGTACACATACGAAGAAAAACATGCTACGTACATACAAGGTTAAGAGACGGGGCACCACGAGTGTAAACCTCTCCCCAATAACATAAAAATTGTAATCACACACACACACATACACACACACACACGCTCACACACACGCACACACACACGCACGCGCACACACACAAGCCTAAGCAAAGAACCCACTTGTCGACCAGCTTCGAGGAAACGATGAACACCTGCGTTGGGTGTGGCCAACCGCCGCGCCCAGGATTTGAACTCAAGCGATCCCGACCCCGTGCTGGCCCGTGCTAACCACAGTTAGTACCGCTAACCACAAAACGACGAAGTTTGTGTGTGTGTGTGTGTGTGGGTCTGTGTAATAGTGCAGTTAAAAATAAAAAAAAAACTCAACGGCTGCTGTAGGAAATAGAAAAAAAAATCTCTGAAAAAAAAAAACGCAAGAAAGAGATTTTATAAAACAGGAGGAGAGGATAAGAGGAGCGTGGCTGATGGCGAAAACACAGGAGGAGAGGACAGAGCGAGTGTGGCCGATGGCGAAATCCTACTCTAGCGTCGGCAGCTAATTTAGCAACCCGAGAGGAAAGTGATTTATAAGCTGAAATGTGAGGTCTCTTAAGGCGGGTTACGGAGGCAGACACAGCAGCAGCACCTCCGAGGCGCCTCCGACGACTGGAGGAGAAAATATGAAATAACGAGCCGTTCCAAATACTGTCCAGACTTATGTGTCACAACCTAGTGGCAGGAGTGAAGTGGGTCGGCAAGATTTAAGTGGCTGGTGGTGGTGGTGGTAGTGGCGGCGGCGCCTCGGGTGTGGAGGGGGTATTAAGCGAATGAACACGGTATCAAATATGGTACGAGGTGGTGGTTACGTTTAAGCAAGGAAGGAGGAACTGCGGGAATTGTATGAAACAGAAAATGGGAGAAGGACGGAACGCCACGTACCAATGGCGATTTGGGTAAAAAAAAAAAGGAAAAAGAATGTATTGTCGACCTCTGTTGGCTCGAGTGATAATCTCCTTGCCGGGGATGGTTATACCGTCGATTTCGTGATCAGAGAAACAAGTTTTTTTTCCCATGAACCACTTACTGTGTAACGGAGACAAGCGAGGTGTGTGTGTGTGTGTGTGTGTGTGTGTGTGTGTGTGTGTGTTACCGGATTCCGCCTGCATGTGGCTGACCCGCGAGTGGGTATTTCGTCATCGGCGAGGCTGTATCCACATCATAGCCCCGTAGAACACTTCTCACACCACAGGAGTCCCAACCTTTCCTTGCTACTTATTGTAGCGCAGCCTTTTAGCTGCAGAAGCCCCGTAAAACGGGTCTTTGGGTTATGATATATATATATATATATATATATATATATATATATATATATATATATATAGCGTTTATGAGTAAAGATAATATATGATTACATATATACATCATATACTGCTTTAAGTAGGAGTAACCAATCAAATCCCTTTTCTTAACAGCTGTTTCAGTCACCTCCAAATTATACCACATCCTCAGAGTACATACCGCTAAAATCCGTCCACTTTTTAGCGAAATCTCTTTTTTTCTTTTACGACCCTGGCCTTGCCAAGCCCCCAACACACACACACCTCTCCCTTCGGGTCTCTCTCTCTCTCTTCAAGCGTTCGACGAACGAGTCTTCGTCAGGAAATGCCCAGTTTATGCGATACATCATTTCTCGCTAACGCGAAGGCACGCGTTGGGGAAGAGGGTTGTAACAGAGTCACATGTACGCTCGTGCTTCAGCCGTTACAAAACTGGCTATAAATCGGTTTTACCCCCACCGGGCCAGAGTTGAAGGGAGGAGTCTCTTAAACTGTCAACCTCGTGTGCGCTACAAACAGCAGCTGGGCAGTGTTCCACACGACCATCAGAGCCTTTAGGAATATAGCTGTCACCCTGTGATGTATTTTGGAATATATCTGCATGTTACTGAGAATGAACCTATATGTTACAGAGGATACATCTGGATGTTACTGAGAATAAATTTGGATGTTACTGAGAATAAATCTGGATGTTACTGAGAATAAATCTGGATGTTACTGAGGATAAATCTGGATGTTACTGAGGATAAATCTGGATGTTACTGAGGATAAATCTGGATGTTACTGAAAATACATCTGGATGTTACTGAGAATAAATCTGCATGTTACTGAGAATAAATCCCCATGTCACTGAGAATAAATCCGCATGTTATAGATAATAAATCTGAACGTTACTGAGAACACATATGCATGTCACTGAGGAATAAATCTGCATGTCACCGAGAATAAATCTGCATGTTACTGAGAATAAATCTTGATATTACTGAGAAGTTCCTTCTACACGAGGAAATAGGTGCCCACGAGATAACGTAGATGTTACGAGTGACGAAGGATTTACGAAACGACATCCACACGTGTTCTGTGACGGTCTGGTGTGTGTGTGTACAAGATACGAATAGGCGTTCGGTAGCAATCACGTGGCGTAAAATAACGAGCGCAAGGTACGCAAAGCGAGTAACAGGCAAGTGACGCAACGAGCAAATGTGTTCGGGCAGATATCAGAAGCGTAGCGAGTGACCACCACTAGCAAAAGGGGTGGCCGGCCATCTGGTGAGAGAAATAATGACTAGGTTGTGAGACGTAATCACCAGGCGAGTCGGGCTGAGTCACCAGGTGTCTCTCGGTGAGTCAACAGGTATACGGGATGACCGGCAGGTATATGACGCAACCTACCAGATATGTAGGGCACCCATTAAACAAGGTACTGGGGAATTAGCAGGTGTGTAAAATGGCCAATAGGTGCACGAGACGAGGACTTTATACACGTGAAGTGAGCTTCAGGTGTGGGGTGGAATGTCGGACATGAGAAGTGAGCTGGAAGAATATGGAGTGAAAAACAAATCAGTTGTGAAATGACTGATGGAGTTGTGAGATAGCAGGTGAGGGATATGATCGCCAGGTGTAAGCTGTGGCAAATAGGCAGGTGTGGGGTGTGATCTCGGGACTTTCAGGTGTGTAGGGTGACTCGTGTTTTTGGGAGATTATCAGATGCAATAAGTGGTAGCCAGATGTGACCGGTACTCGCCAGGTATGCTGAATGATCAAGAGGTATGCGAGGAGATCACCAGGTGTGTGTGTATGAGAGGTCACCATGAGAGATATAAGGTCACTGGTAACCTACCTGGTGCGTGAGAGGATTAACTGGTTTTATCACCAGGTATGTGAGGAGACAGTCATGTGTGTGTGAGGTGATAACATTGAGTGTTGGATGACTACCATCTGTGTGTGTGTGTGTGTGTGTTAGGTGATCTGCAGGTGTGCGAGACGACTACTTGGTAGGATTGGGAACGACCAGTTAAAAAAAGCGGTCAGCAGGTGTGTACAGCAAACATGACACGTGTGTAGAGCGAACATGACACGTGTGTAGAGCGAACATGACACGTGTGTGATGTAAGCATGACATGTGTAGAGCGAACATGACACATGTGTGGAGTGAACATGACACGTGTGGAGTGAACATGACACATGTGAAGAGCGAACATGACACATGTGTGGAGTGAACATGACGTCATGTGTGTGGAACGCACAATATCTCTGAGGAATGGCTACCAAGTGTGTGATATAACCGACAGGTGTACGATGCACGTATATCAGGTGTGTAGAGACGCCGCCAGGTGTGTGAGGCGACACTCCAAGTGGCAAGAGAAGCCAACTGGTGTTTAAACTGTCAGGTGCGAAAGGTAATTACTGAGGGGTAATGATAAGTGTGAGAGGTGATACAAAGGTAACTTTTTTAATGGTATGTCAAATGTGCCAGATGATATTTACTCGTGAGGAGGC
>JAYMFT010279100.1:0-10516 GCA_038088735.1 Panulirus argus | reverse complement strand
GAGAGAGAGAGAGAGAGGGAGAGAGAGAGAGAGAGAGAGAGAGAGAGAGAGAGAGAGAGAGAGAGGTTTTGGGAGTGTGGATGAATGTGCGGAAAGAGAGAACGTTATCTAGTAGGGCAAAAATGGGTAATGTTTGAAAGAATAGTAGTCCCAACAATATCATATGAAGTTGAGGCTGTGCGGAGGAGGGTGGGTGTGTTGGAAATGAAATTTTTGAGGACAATATGTGGTGTGAGATAGTTTGATCGAGTAAGTAATGAAAAGGCGAGAGAGATGAGTGGTAATAATTAAAGTGTGGGTGAGAGAATTGAAGAGGGTGTGTTGAAATGGTTTGGACATATGGACAGAATGAGTGAGGAGCCTTCAACATAAAAAAATATATATATATATATGTATGTGTTAGAAGTGGAGGGAACAAGGAGAACGGGGAGACCTAATTGGGGATGGAGGGACGGAGTGAAAAAGATTTTGAGCGATCGGGGCCTGAACGTGCAGGAGGGTGAAAGGCGTGCACGGGAAAGAGTGAATTGGAACGATGTGGTATACTGGGGTTGAAGTGCTGTCAATGGACTGAACCAGGGCATGTGAAGCGTCCGGGGTAAACCATGGAAAGGTCTTTGGGGCCTGGCTGTCGACAGCGAGCTGTGGTTTCGCTGCATTACACATAAAAGTCAGAGAATGGATGCGAACGGGTGTTACATTTCTTGATCGAATCCTGGCGCTACCTCGCTAACACACGAAACGGCGATCAGGTAAGGAAAATAAAAAATGCAATATCACAGGGTGGTGTATTCTGATATCCCTCCAGATACTAGCACGAAGCTCTGTCCACATTAGTATAACTAAACTAGCACTCGTAAACCTTACTGGGAACATCAACTGCTGAATACTTGATGACGTCTTAAGAGGGTCTCCTACCTCGACAGCCCAGATGAGCCTAGGCTGTTGGGATGGGTCGTTGGTCGACCCAGCTGCTGGAAGCCGCAGCCCACAGGCCCACATGGCTCCCACAGCCTAGCCGGTCTGGTGCACTCTGTAGGCACTTGTCCAGTGCGCTCTTAAACTCGTCTACTGTGCATCCCATGCTGTTTCTGATGCCTGTTAATCAACAGGCATTGCTTAATTATATTGTCCTTCCTCTTTGAATACCTTCGGAAATTCCTTGTCATTAGTTTCTTTGACTGTTTTACTATTCCTTTCACTTACTGTTTTCTCTACTACCTATGGAGTTACTCTGTATCCTGTGCTGTATCTTTCCGCCATACTATCTTGGAGGCTATTTAAACGTGTTGCATCTCATGCTCCAGCCTCTGCCAATCTTCAGTTTTACGTTTTCTACGTCTCTCTTCTTTTCCTTTCTACCTTGTACTGTCCCATCCTTTGACTCCTCATTCCTCCCTTTCACTCCGTCTACACAGGCGTCACACTCGTCTTGCAACTTCTCCCTTTCCCTCGCTTTTCCACCACACGTACTTTTCTTCTGCCCTTCTCCCTCGTAACTTTTACGGACAGAATGTGGTCCTGAATATCTATGAGGGTCCTCGATATTTTCACAAAACCTCCATCTACATCTACTTTTGTTTTATACTTTCACCTCACTGTCTTAAAGTCTTTCCAATTCCATGCACTCAGAGTAACTGCTAGTTATCTGTGGCCTTGGCGTTCTCACATCTCAACCTGACTGAATAACAACAATCTGTGATGGGAACCTATTAATCACGAAATTACGTTCGTCATAACATGGATAATCTTTTGTCCTTCGACTGGAGAAACCAATAGTGTATCGATGAAGTTAAGTCCTCCGTTCCACTAATACCACTGTCTAGTGACGCCTAGTCTTGCGTGGGCAACAACGTTCATTTCTGTAATTAGTTGTCATGAAAACTGTGCCTCGGGCAAGAACCGGGCGGCCACGGATGCCTTGCGACATGAGGTCCGGTAGTAGAATAGTCTGGCTGGAAAATTTAACTGTACAAGAAACAAACTTCATCAACAGGATGGAATATGAGAGGGAACGTTGGAATGACACACTGAAACACTGATGATGAATGGGTGATGGAACTAGCTGAATCTATCACTCGTTATAACTCATTCCTTATCTTTATTATTCCATTTTTTTCTATTAACATTTTCCTCCATTCATGCTGTTTATTACATGTCCAGTAAAATATTCCAACAAAATTATCCTGTTTACCAACGTCCATGTCATACTGCCCCAGGGCACTTCTGATTAACAATCAATGAAACTATTTGCTGCCACAAGACGTCCATATTACAAAAAGCATTTAGTTTTTTCAAACCTTAAAAAAAAAAAATTGCCAGGCGTTAGCCTAGCTAGGGCCCTCGTCGCTCTCGTTATATTCCCTCAGCTCCAATTTAATTATTCAAAAGGCTTTTTGTTTTCCTCTACCCACATGTTGACAGATATAGTCTTAGTACACACTGACAATTTCTGCTGAAGGACACACAGGCAAAGCGTTTCTGTGATTGCGTGGGTTACTGCTACGATCTCTGCTGGAAAAAAAAAAAAAACTTAACTGCTCTCTTATTCTCCAGTCTGTACCTCATTTCAGCAAAACTAAGCGTAGATATTTATCCTACATATATTACCTTCTAAGACTACCACCTAAATCAGTCAAGTTATTGTAAATACTGTAACGTGTAACGGATAGAGATGGAGAGAGTCCACCCCCTACAGCAAGAAATATAACGCTTTTACCCATAACATGTAAGCTGTACAACTAACATCAACGAGTTAGTTATTATGTCAAAGGAGCCCACCTCTGATAACTACAACAGACCTATTACAACCATACACACCTAAAATCCAAGACTAAATCACAACCATCTAAAACCTGAGATCCAAGACCAATTACAACTATCTATACATGAAGTGTGAGACCCTGCCTACAAAAGGAGTTAAAATGGTCTTAAACGTTCTATCCTCCCAAAAGGAAGACAGCTCTATTTATGCACTATCTTTATAATTTCTTTTTCTTCTCATTTTTTTCTTTTCGTCAGTCCTTTACCTTACAGATGACTGATTTGAAACTTGGCAGGTATGCAACTTGTTTCCATAGGCCTAAACGTGTCTTTCTTTTCCTTTACTTAGGTCTTTTAAAGGATTTCATGGGGCTAAAGGTCAAAATACCCAGGACCATATACTTCTGTCTGATGTACCTCATAATCATATGTGGAGAAACACTGCATACACATGAGCCCCATACGATGCAAATTTGTGACCCCGGGACATTTCTCCTATTCCATTAGGGTCAAAGTTCACAACAGACATTTCACGGTCATCACATGGCCACATTACAAACACTGTTTCAAGGAACGCTGCACAAACATGTCTGTTCACATGACCCTACAGTATGTGTTTATCAAACCTGTGATACGACCATTTTTGGGTATTATTCTGGTCAAAGCTTTGGAACTCTCTACCTCCCTAACAGATTTGACCTGGCCCTTTGCAAAAGACAGATTTTTCCATTTACTCCAAAATTTCTAAAATACTTTCCCTCGTCTCTTTCTTATATATATTTCAATTAAGGCCCGGCCTTGATGTGCACTTCTGCCCATGACTGGTGCTTCCAACATAAAAAACGGAGGGCATCATTGGGACATACTTCAGCATATACTCATTATATTTGGTACTGAGATGTCTTTCCCAAGTAATCTACATAATATCGATGACACATATGAGCTTTACCAATTATAACCACGTTCAATGATAAAAACATCCCAGATTTTTTCTGTTACTTATTTAATCTTCACAAATATAGTCATCAAACTAAGCAATAATATACTTGTAAACACGGTCTAAACGACAGTTACGATATGGAGGGAGACAATGCAATCCCTCTCGTATGTTGGCCTCTGTAATTTACAAGAAAAATCAGAGATGAATGGGCCAAAAAATCCAATATCTTTTAAGGTGCTCCGATTCTAAACACAGGAGTTCAAATAAGCTTCAAAAATTAACATTCACAAGTCAATGAAAGTAAATCATGATAAACGAAAGTAATATTCAAGTCTACATGAATCTCACCCTACAATATTTCACCAAATAAAGTCGAGAGAAAAACTAAGCCTCTAAACGTTATGCCCTACATGTTAAAAATAAAATAAAATAAAATAAAATTACAAATAAAACTGATTTTTTTTCCTCTATTTTCTTTGATTAACGCTTGCTGACACTGATGTAGAACACGTGCTACAGCCGCACACTCAGAGATCCGTGTCAATATTTATGGTTCAGTCAAGGTCTCTCATGTTTAACATGGAACTCGATTTTCTAAAAACATGATTCTCACCGGTTTATTATGCATGTTCAGTCTCATATATTAGTCAATCCTTCTTCTCCGTTGTGGACATTTATCTATATTAACTCAACCATTAATTCTAAAGGTAAATATCAATAAAACTTGATAAAACTATGTGCTGGGTCTTACGTTAATTGCACATATGAATAAAAAATTTTACATGTCAAGCACTGGAACCCATCAATTAAAAAACAATATTGTATTTGCTAAAGAGCAGACGTAACATGTACATCACGAAATATGCGTGAAAATATTGAGAGATATTCCCAACTGTGTACCCATTATATGGTAAAGGAGACTCCCAGGTTTGTGCTGTGCCATCTATGTGCCCATCATACAGTCACGAACAGTCCCAACTTTGTCTTGCTGTACGAGACAGAGCTCCATATCTATGCCGGGGAGTAATCCTTTACTAGAGTTGAGAAGCACGGTAAAGTCTGCTGACGATATCCCACTGGAAGAAGACGGCACCTCACGAACGACCAGATTCAACAGTAACAATATCTGGACACGCAGAACTAAATTTTTAAATGCAAACACCAGGAACTTTAAATCTGGTTATATTAACAATAAACTGGACAACTTCGTCTTTTGTTCGAAGACCCAACCCACACGCAAATAAACATAATAAGCATGTGTGCTGTTTTCTCAAACCGTCTAGCTTCAGCATGGAACCTTGTACTTGCCAAGGTACATGGGGAAGGGACAAGACCCCTATGCCCAACTTCAGGCATCGTCCAAGACACGAATCTGAACCCGTATCAGAATACGAGTGAACATGGCTTCGTTCAGGACACGAATCTGAACCCGTATAAAAATACAAACGAACGTGTAAGTCTAAAAATGATGAGGGAAAAAAAATAATCTTCATGTGGGGGGCAGAACATAAAATAATCTTCCATATCAAGTGTATTCAGAATTATCCCTATATTGTGTAACATAGTGCAACAAATAACAGCAGTTAATCTAACTGACCACTAATACTTCCATGACAGTAATTTTTCATTCTTAAGAAGCAGAATAATTCAGACATCAGCCAATTCAATTGTCAGCAACGTATCACCATCATCAAAACGTAACTATACTGAAACAAAAGGTAAAATAACTCTACCAAAAAATATAAAGTAAAATAACTTTTTTTTTTCCTAGACTATAACTGTGGCAGGTGCTGTGGTGTGGGCGATGACCTTAGTGCGTGTGTGGGGAGGGTCTGCAGGCAAGCTTTTACTCCGCCACATGGGTGAGCCTGCCACGGCGTCCCCCGCCCTCCCTGTTTGTACACACGCAATCAATTTTCAAATGAACCGTCATTGGCGATTACAATAGACTGCGAATACGACCGTAAAAATGGTCGATATGCCTCATCTAGTGCACGCGTGGGGAAAAAGACATAAATGCTACTTCCATCTAATATCTGCGCCAATTTTCAAATCAACCCGGAAGATCTTTACAAAACTGGATATGATTAATGAATTTTCAATCGTGTTTCAGGATATATCATGAGATGCCCGTCTGTAGTTTAGCCGGGGTGACTCCTGACGACAAACGGACATACAGACACACAACGTCTTGGTCACCTGCACCAGACTCGAGTCTAATTGACAGTTGTCACCACTTCAGCTCCTGACGGACACACGACGCTGCCAAAGTAGCAGCTCGACCACCACAAATACTCAGTTCTTCACATCTTTCCCCAATGCAGATCAAAGTGGTTACTGAGAAACTTAGAACTAACAATACTGTATTAGAGATTCATATATAGTTGCTGAAAACACTTCAAGAACTACTCTACACAGCGTTTTCTTTTATTTTCAAACTGTGATGGTTTCCGCCACACATTCCTGACCAGGAGTCACGAGGAACACCCACTCTACCACCACCACGAGAGTGCTCCAGCCAGACGATCCAAGATCAAGTGCGCGCAACGCTCTACTTTACCTTAACTTACGTCAAGACTTTCACTCGCCCCGCCCTACATCCATGATGTAATTACTCCATAAATACAGTATAGAAAAAATATATATATATATATATTTAGCCGGCGATAAAACTAATACGTCAAGTGGTTGTGATGGCGACTGAAGGTGCGGTCAACGTCTGCATCAAGTGTTGGTCCTCGAGTCGTAGCCACACGTCAACTCACCCCTCAAGAACGGGAGCCCCTCATTCACTCCATTCACTCATCCCTCTAGAGCCGCAGCCCCTGACCCACCCATCCTCTGTTCCTATCTCTCTATTTCTCCCGAGAACAACAGCTAAGCTGGTTATCAATTCACCGGCTTGAGGTGCCTATCAGGTGGGGTGTGTGAGTACCGCCGTGACAGAATGTGCAGGACAGCCCCCCTCCGTCGTCCGTTGGCTGAGTAGGCGGGGGACCCTCCCCTCCGCCAGATACCACCACCATCTCCCTCCCTCCCTCCCTCACTCTCCACGCCGTCAATCCTCGCCACACCTCCTGCCTCAATAACGACAAACCTTTCCACCACCCGGCACCACCCTGTCACTCACCTCGTGAACGCGGTAACACCTGGAAAGCAAGTAGACTATAAGGAATTCCGGGGGTTACTGATCATACGGCACACATGAATGCGCGCAAGCAAATATCAAACACACACACACACACACACACACACACACACACACAACTGCATAGTCAAGCAAGGAAAAAAACAGATTTCTCTTAAGCTATGCGGTATGTAAACTACTATATTACTGTAACCATTGATCCATCAATGTTGGACTCATTATCACTAAGTGCATAATGTATAAACCATAGCACTTACTCAGTAAACCTTCCAGTATATCTGCCACTCCATGTTAGCTTCTTCCTCACTCATATGTTTGTCCAAAGCATGGAAGTATCCAACGCCACCTTGATCGTAAGCTTTTGTATGATTAGTTAACTAGTTACTTATCATGACCTCCCAGTTCTGTTGTGTCTGTATTTCCTCAACTGTGTATTTTCAGCCGAATGGCTGCCAAAATTCAATATACCGTTCTTTATTCATTTATTTATCTTACACACACAATACGTTCTCATTCACGAACACAAGGAAAGCAAGTGCACCACAAGAAAAAATGCAAACCTCTAAAACCACAAAACAAGTACCACACACTCAGGCAAGCGGACACCCCCTACGTACAAAAGATACACAAAAAACAAATTCGCACATACATGAACAACCAAGTACAGACGCTTGCTTATATACATACATGCAGACGCGCACAGAAAAGCAGACAAGCGAGACAGTCAATTAGGTGGCTTCCTCCGTCCCGGCCCCAACCCATCTCCTGCTCCAAGCGAGGCTAGACAGACAGACGCAGAGGTTTTGACAGCCAAAACTCCCCTTGGCCCAGGACCAATACTGCTCAACCCAAGGCACTCGTCGTGTGAACAACACAACACCATTATATGATATCGAACAGTGGTAATAAACATGATCACACACCACTATCACCACAGACGGTAGCGCCACCACCACGCGCATGTGCCTAGTGCATTATTCACGGTCACCACGCTGGAATTCCGGCAGAACACACACACACGTCCTCACAACATTACGACAATATGACTCACTTTCATTCTAATATCGTGCGTGTCTAACCACGGCTTCTGCCTATGAAGTGTACTAGAACCAGCCTAGGTCGTGGGAGCAATGTAACAGGCCTGCGGTCGACCAAAGAAGACCCGATCCAACAGCCTAGTAGGCCCAGCTTGGGCTGTGGGAGTGAAGACCCCAGAAGACTTCACTAAGTATACCCACTACTGTCAGTGGGCATAGGTTTAAATGTGTGAGTACTTAATCTTACTGCACTTCGCCTGCATGTGGTTACACCTCGACGAGTCACCTACAGCGAGACTGCATCCTGTACACGGACAAAAAGGAGTACAATCGCTTGAGGGAACTTCTCTCTCTTTAAAGGTGTCCATCACTGATGCTCATCGCAGCGCAGCCTTTAAATTAGCAGGAACCCCAATAAAAGGAGTCTTGGAATGATTTTATATATATATATATATATATATATATATATATATATATTTTCTTTTTTTTTCATACACATTCGCCACCTCCCGTGTTAGCGAGGTTGCGCCAAGAACAGAGGACTGAGCCCCAGAGGAAAAATCCTCAGTTGGCCCCCTTCTCTGTTCATTCTTTTAAAAAAGTGAAAAACAGGAGGGGAGGATTTCCAGCCCCCCCGCTCCCTCCCCTTTTAGTCGCCTTCTATACACGCAGGGAATACGTGGGAAGTATTCTTCTCCCCTATCCCCAGGGATTAATATATATATATATATATATATATATATATATATATATATATATATATATATATATATATATATATGCAAGTAATACCACAAGGAAGTGGCAAATGGAGAGTCATGTGCTCGAGTATAATTACACTGTCAGCGAGTGCAGACAGAGCCAGAATATAACATACCAGCCTCCACTGGGCGGGGCCGGCAAATTAATTAAGAAACAGGTGACGGGATTAGGGCACAGGTCACCCTCGACGACCTCACCTCTCTCAAGGCTACAAACTCGGGTAATAAATTCACAAATTTTTTCATTTAAGTTATCTGATTTATGTAAACTAACATTTTGAATCTTGGTAATATCTCCACATTACGTTCGATAAGAGACTGATTCAACAATATTTCTATTCATAACTGAGTTATTGTATATGATAACCTTACACTGCTCCAGTTAACCTGATTACCAAGCACTGACCGTACCTATATAGCACTATTCCTGAATTGTAACACTATTCTTGTATTGCATAACCCAAACACGAAGAACCAGGATAACCAATGCAAAAGTGATACCACTCTTTACAGGAAATATTGTACACACAACACCTTTGAGCAGTTACAGAATTTCTCCACCCACCACACTCCTGTACCGTCTCCACCCACCATACTGCTGTACCGTCTCCACCCGCCATACTGCTGTACCACCTCCATCCACCACACTACTAACCCACCTCCACCCATCACACTGCTGTACCACCTCCACTAACCACATTACTGTACCAACTCCACCCACCACACAGCCACAATATCCTCTGGCAAACACACTACTCAGCCACAATATCCTCTGGCAAACACACTACTGCAATACCTCAAGCCACCACGCTACCGCAATACCTCAGGCTACCATTCTACAACACCAGTTCTGACCACTACACTGCCATATAATCTCCAAGTAGCACAGTGAGAGGCAACCTTCAGCCTCTTCACTAGGTCCCATCTCCACTACAACACCAAGACACAAGCCCCAGCCAACCTGCTACCTACGTTTACCAAAGGAACTCCATCTACCGTATAAACTTACATGCGGTCACCACACTATGTCCAGTCGCCATACCACATACCCTCCTTCCAGCACATGGCTGCACCGGCAGCAATCACGCTTCCAAGCACCACACAAACCGCACCGCTTCCCGTCATAACGCTATCCCACTTCCTCCAGCCGCCGCACCGCCCGAGGCTAGGCTAGGCTACCCACCTCGCCCTCAACACCACCAGATTGATATCGTCAATGACAACACCTAATAGCAGACTAGTGGGCGCATCAATACACTGCCACTCTCTCCACACACTTGCCAAGGTCACAACAGGAGTAAAAGTACACAAGCACTTCATGTACGACGATGGAACAGAGTAAACAATGACTGCCAGATACGGAGGATGGGAAGAGGAACACAAAGCAAGAGGTGGTATGTCATGGGGGAGGGAGTTCCTGCCGTCACAGTTGCCTCGGCAAGCAACACAGTTCCGCCACTGTGACTCCCTCATCTGAAAGTCAAATTACACACTATGCTGATTTGCCTACTTACCCCCCTTCGCTGTTGAGAGAAAATTACAGTAAATTGTCTCAAGCGCGACAAAACAGTGTTGAAAAGCATGTATACCCGGGAAAATGTTATATAAGAACTCTCTCTTTCGTCCTCTGTTAATTACTTCATGGAGTCTTACTTGCTTCCTAAAACAAAAGAATGTAGCATCCTTTTTTCCCACGCCTTTAAGAAAGCACGTCTTCACTACGCCTATTCTTGTTTACAGGATGTACTGACGAGCAGAGACGTTACCAATGGGGGAAACTGCTGCACTATAAGCTGCTGCGTCACATGATTATTGTGTGGCCATTGGCAACTCAAGGGTGTGCCGTTTTGATAACTGCTTCTTTCCC
>JAYMFT010279089.1:0-10516 GCA_038088735.1 Panulirus argus | reverse complement strand
TAAGGGAATGACTGTGTTGTTGATTGGCTAGATGGAATTTTTCAATATACGTATGTATTGATCATGGCGAGGTGCCTGAGGGCTGGCGGAATGCATGTAGAGTTCCCCTATATAAAGGCAAGGGGGACAAAGGTGAGTGCTCGAGTTACTTGAGGCATAAGTCTGCCGGGTGTGCCTTCATAAGTTGTATATGGGAGATTGGTGAGCGAGAGGGCAGTGGCATGTACAGAGCACCAGACTCGGGAAGGAACGCTGTGGTTTTTGATGTGGTGGAGGATGTGTGTGAATTAGGTGTCTGCTTTGAAGAACGCGCGTGAGAAATACTTAAAGAAACAGAAGGATTTGTATATGGCATTTATGGATCTGGAGAAAGCATATGATAAAGAGTTGATGGGGATGTTCCGTGTAGGGTGTAAAAGAAAAGCTATCTGACCTCCTAATGTACATTGGTACAGCTTACTCACAGCAAGTCGCCCCCCATATACCACGTCGATTTAACTCATTCTATCTCATGCATGCCTTTTACTCTCCTGAATGTTTGTGCATCGATACCTTAAAGCGTCTTGCAAAGCCAGATGATGTACATACTCTCTGCAGACTACAATACTGGTGTATTACCAATCAAATGAGCAGCAATCATTCACGGGCCGGAGCCACACCGTCATAATAATAAAACTGAAAAAAAGGGGAAGAACCGAAAACACACACTAGACCTAAAACGTGAGGGATACACCGTATTTCACACAAGGCAAATCTTGGGAGGCTTGAGCCCCATTCATTACTAAAACGTAATTCCCTATTTGCTTCACAGGGTAGAGGGTAAAGTAATCCCATAAATACGCGAAGGAAAACACCGTAAATATCCAGGGCCTGAAACACTTCAGAGCACAACCTACATTCATGGCTCAACCGGAGAGAAAATACAAGAGTTCAAGAATGGCCCAATGCCTACACAGTACACCTGATCAGCCAGGGTGTGTGTGGAGGGTACGTAGGCCTGTGAACCGTGGCCCCAAACGAGCCACCTAAGAATCGATAGAAGGTATACGTAAGGTGCAGAAAGGTCCGGACAGCTGGAGGGTAAAAGCGCCAGAATGCTGAGGAGGCCAGCGGGCATACAAGGACACACTGGCTATGCTACAATCCCAAGATATGAGGACGGTTTACGGCGGCGTCGAGACCAGTTAACTGATGACAGACAGTAATGAGGTCCAGGCAAATGAGGTCAAATCGTGAGGGGAGTGAGGGCCCGGAGGACGAGTACCTAGCAAGAAAGCAGTACAGTCAGGCGAGGAATGGAATCCGGGAAGGTGAAGACAGACTCCTGGAGCACCAAGGGCCTGGAAGATTAGAAGAGACTATGAGAGTCCTTTAGTGTGGCCAAACTATTTGGGTTATGTAGTTTGTGAAGGCGAGGATAGAATGGCAGGACACGCAGGACTGAACCAAGTCCTGCCAGATGAAAAATCATAAGAATACTGACGACTGGAAAACCGAGGACAGTAATAGCAGTAAGGTTCGGGTAGTTAATGAAGTGCAGGAAGCTGAGAACAGTCTTCGTGAGAGCACTTTGATTCCAGCGACTGAGGACAGACTGTCAGAGCGATGACTTTCGAGTCACTGAGGACAGTATGAGAGTACTGGGTTCCAGGCAGACGGGTGCAGAATGTAGGTGGGGAGGTCATGTACATCCAGAGAGACTACAAGTACAGGTCTAGCCTAGCTTGGGAGAGAAAGACAGCCCAGAGATCCAGGCAGATGAAGACTTCCAGGCACTACTAAGGTCTTCGTTGCTGAGGAAAGACCCAGTGAGCGCTCTCGAGGTCCAGGTAACTGAGGAGAGACACCGATGAGAGCCGAAGAGACGAGGAGGGAGTGTGACAGCTGTAAGGATCAGGTGGCCCTGGACAGACTGTGAGAGCGCTCAGGTCCGGACAGTTGAGGCCTGCGAGAACTGTGGAGGAAGCAGTTTCCAGAGTTCGTTTGGGCGAGGGCGGAGCCTCCCCGTGTCAATGAGCTTCATACTGTTCCGGAATTCCTGGTACGCCTCGTCCCACACTTGTGCCTCTCCAAATCCGCCGTTTCAAAGGGTGTGGCAGCAAAGAATATTTTTATGCAACAGATTCCTAGAGAGACTGAGCCTAAGACTCACCCACTCTCGACCTAGAAGGGAGCTCCAAATTCCAGGAGAGGAAAACATCGAAATGGTAGAGGTGGCGGAGGCGCTGAGGTCGGTACAATAAATCTGCGGCCGCCGTCTCTACGGTACAATGCCACCACCCGAAAACGACCGTCTCTTTAAGACCGGCGAGTCCACCGTCTTAGGCACCTACACCACATTTCTGTAGATGGCGACGACGACCCCCTCCTCCTCCTCAGGCACGGCAATGCCAGCGACCACGGGGCGGTGGTGGCGGCGGCCGGTGACCTGGCAGGTCGTCAAGCTAGTTGTGTGTGTGTGTGGTCGGTTACCAGTGCTTAAAAAAAAACTCGATTAGACTTTGACCGAGTGCCATCATAATCTCGGCAAATGGCGTTAATCCCGACCTATTTTCATCCCTAGCTCCTGAGCTCCTTCTGACATTGATGCCAGCAAAATCCACCAAAGTATTAACATCCGCCCCAGATCACGCCGGAGGGAGTGTTAATATCATCTGCAACAGACGAATACAGAAGAGACGTACACCAAACCTAAGTCTTCAAGGTAGCTGTTGATATAAGCACTGTTTTAACGGAGATAAATTCTAAACTATTTCATCACAGGCAAATCAAAGTGTATAATCTCGTTCATAAACGTAAATATCCTAGGGAACTACACACTCACTGTGACTCTGCAAGGAAAATGACAGGCTGGATCCTACTACTCCTCAAAGACAGACGAGGCAGACGGTGTTACTCATACTACGAGTATTACTCAGGGAGACGAGACAAATGGTGTTACTTTAAAAGACCTGGCACTATACTAGAACACTGCTGTATACAAATTCACCACTTTTTATGGTGGACGATCCTGTGAAACCAAATAATGTAAAAAAGATCACGTATTCTCAACCATAGAAACTGAGATTAACAAAAATCATTCAGTATCTGCAATCTGGAGTGAAACGCGAGACATGTACGAAAAAAAAAAAAATATCCTTGATGGTAAGTTCCCCACCATTCCTCTCTTCAAATGAATTACCTTTGGACATGGAAGAATGTGATACATCATCACTAAAATCAAAACGAGCCATAAATACACCACAAGAATACACTAATACACAATCGTGGTCCGGAACCACGACTCTTAAAGACGTGCAAATAATGAAGCCATTATGAACCATCAGCAGAGGACTTCACAATATCTCACGAGATAAAGACGTAAAAGTATATAAGATGAGGTTGTGGAGGGGAGGTAGGCCTGCGGACTACCACCACAGACAGCCTCACTGTGGAGGGGAGGTAGGCCTGCGGTCCACGACCACAGACGGCCTCACTAATGAAGAGAGTAAAAAATGAAACTCTGCCCGACCAAGCCACTGGTGGTAGGGAGGAGCACCATATATCAACGTAACGTATAGGTAAGAAATATTAGTGGGTCTTCACAAACGGGGATATACAGATATATTACACTCAGGCCGGAGTAAACTATGCGGCCAATAATTCTCCACAGTACTTGAGCGTCTGGTGCCCTATAACAATGTCTCTGACGATAGCATAATGTTCAGTACCATAGTTCTATTCATTTGTCCAATGCTTCAGGCAATGCCACAAGCTCTCTTCAGGGCCAGCTTTTATTTCTGAAATATAAAAGAGAGAGCCGGCTGCTTGTGTGCCCCCACCACTAGCTAGACCACGCAATACTCGGCAGGCTGCTGCGTCACATGATTACTGTGTGGCCGTTGGCAACTCAAGGGTGGGCCGATTTGATAACTGTTTCTTTCCCTACACCTCGAAGCTTGGAACTCTCTGCCCTCTCATGTCTTTCCCAATAACTATGTTCCCAGAGACAACGCTTCTGTGACGCCTGCTGGACCACCACTTCACGACCCCCTGACGGAGACATGATGACCCTCCCCATACTGGCCAGACATTATGTAAATAATATTGATGATGTGTTGAAGGAATATCCTAGCTTCCTTAGGCTTTAGTAAACCCCTTTGTTATATCTATATGTACTCGCAACACTTGCCAGATGCTTCTGGTATTATTGTACTGGGGTACCTAGTGACAGCACTAGGATTCCGATTCCTCTATCAAGGAATAAAGTATTGAAACTAAAACTATGACCTAGCCATTTTAAAAGACAGGTTTTTCACTTCCTCCAAAAGTTGTAAATATTTTCCTTTGTCTTTTCTTTTTTCCTTTTATTATTTTGTTCATATGTCAATCAAGGCCTGGCTTTGATGTGGGCTTCTGTCCTGGACTGGAGCCTCCAACGTGGAAAAAGAAAAGAAAAACGTAGGCTTACGGCCCGGCCGCGGCCCCAGACGACGTAGCAATACTGCACGTTTGGTCACCCACCAAGCTGTAGGGATTAGAGACGAGCTCAGACAGACGACGAATTGTGAGGCAGGCACCGTGCCGTAACGTGCAACAGAATGACTGCGAGTAACGGAAGGGCCGAAACACACCCGATTGAAACGAGTCGACTGGGAGGTGGCGAGTGGCCAATAAACCCACTCTACACACCCCAACGAGCCAATCCACTAAGCCACTGACTAATGGCAGTATCCACGACTATCCAACCCCCTAAAACCACGTAGGAAATCCTCAGGGGGAGGAAGTGGTGTTGCTCTGGGGGCGATCTGCTAAACGGGTGGTCGGGTTCTCGGGGAAAGGTCGACAAGCTTAGACCTTGTGTGTCAACACTCCGACGCACGCAGCCCCCCTCCTCCCATGGGACCACTAACATGTGGGTTCGGTTCTCCACTTCACCTGCCCACCCAAGATACACTTGGGGGGTTGGGGGGGGGGGCGCCTTCACCGCGCCATGTCACATATGAAATCTCTGATATCAATGGATTTTGTGTAACTTTCTAAGTGGGTCAGAGAGAAACAAACAAAGGCTCTTGAAATGGCCAGGCACGTGCGGTTCGAACCCCACTCGTCACTAAGGAGCGGCGCCTGCTGGTCTGTATCCACCGCCCTCACGACGGATTATTATCAAAGCTCAGAACTGAGAACACGGTCAAGCGGCCCTCCTCTCGCCCTCCAGTTCTGGCTGTCGCTTGTGATATCCTTCTCTCCCTTCTCCATCTTTCTTCTCTCTCTCTTCTCCAGCTTTCTTCTCTCTCCTCCATCTTCCTTCACTCCCTTCTCCATCCTACTACTCCTGCCTATCTCGTCCCCTGCTCTTACTGCTTCAATAACCAGATTCTTTTCCACTGAACTTACAACACGTTTCCTCCTCTTCTATCCCAATCCTTCCCTTCCCCTCACCAAACCTCCTCCCGCCCCCTCTTCCTCCTCTTCCCCTAGCCTTCAAACCTCTATCCCTCCCCTCCACACACACACTCACGCAGCCAACCCAAGGCTCGTATTAGCACGCCCCACTGGTCGTGTGTGCGCGGCTCGTGGACCTTATCATTGGTCAAAGGAGTATGACAGCCGGCCCATCGGGAGGGCCCATCCCTCACTGGCCTCTCTCCTGCCTGCCTGTGTGGGACATCCAGCCCCTCCCCATCCCCCTGCCTCCCTCTCTCGCGAATGAACGGGACACCTACACTTTGGGGACACCTGCTGCTCTTCCGCCAACACGTGAAACCAGCTCCCTTCCCCTCCCGACGGTTGAGGACGCCTTTCCCCTCTCACGACTGTTTGGGACACTCGCTCCTTCCCTCTCCCATCGGGACACTAGCCACTATATGGAACGCCCTCTCCGCTCTCTCACGTACGCACAAGGGTATCTCTTCATCCATCTGCATTTCCCCAGATCAGTACATCTAGCTTATTCCTCCCCACCCACCGCGCAAAAATGACCGAGTGGATATGGTGCAGAGGAGAAGCACTGTACAAGACCATCTTCCGCCCGCGGACACCACCTTTCTCGTGAGGCGGTCAACACACACTGGTCCTCCCGACTCTCTCCAACCATTACTCGGACCAAATCCGACGAGTTGGGAAGCAGCTACAGCACCAACTTGACCACCGTCACCTCGTCCCCGAGTTGCAGTTCGGCACCACAACCACATCTAGACCATACGAGTTCTCTCTCAAGATCGCCACACGAAGAGATCCATCCTGAACACTGTGAACACTGCTTATCATCATGTTGAAGCCAATCATCACCTAACCTGAAAGCATTAGGAGCATAAATGAGAGTATAACAAAAACATTCCAGAACCCTTTGGAGTAATATCTACAGAAGGGAATCTGATCATCCAGGCTGTGAGGGGTGCCAAAGCTTGCTGGCTGCAACCTTAAACAGCCTAACTGATCAGAGGCAACAGATCAGCGTGGTCCCAGAATTGAATATCGGTGTACAAGTGAATGGCATTACAAGAGACATGATGTTTTATGACGAGGTCATCCGCATTCATAATCTTAAACTGCAGTAGAAACAGGACAGCAGAGCCTAAGGCGCCTCCTCACTCAACTCTCCCTCCGGCTCAACTGCCGGCGGGGAGGAATAAGCTTAAAAGAAACACCACTTAGGACGGAAAAAGAATACCGCCATCGGAATCCTATACGGAAAGCGTGAACGGGGGAAAGTTTTCTGCCCTATAATGAAATGGGCAGAGACGAGCATCCCAAATCAATTTCAGGTAAGATCAGCTTACGGTTCTCCTTACCTGAACCCGGATAAAATAACACGTGGGTGATACCGGCTCTGATACATACGGTGCGGCACTGCTAAGAAAGTACGGATTTCTCCTTTCGTATTCTAAATCCTCTGCTAAATGGTCTTCTACCTTAAGGACGGTATTTAACAATATGGTACTTGATGGCAAAGCTATCAACCCCCCGCCCCTTTTCTCTCTCTCTCCATCCTGCGCACCCTACCTCTCTATCAATCAACCACCTCTCACTAATTCCCTGCCCTGTTCGCCATCTCCTGCACTTAATTATTTCTCCATTACTTGCTCCTCACTTTTATTCTAACCCGCTGCTTCCACTCACTTCCCCTCTTCCGCCCCTTCCCCATCACAAAGGGTTCCCTTCTCTATCTCTGAAATTTCTCCTTTGACGTCTGGCTCATTATCTCTCTCTCTCTCTCTCTCTCTTCCCCTTACCGTGCCACCATAGAGACACTCATGAGATTCTGAACTGTACCCAATGAAGCGAGTATATATTGCTTAATTAGAAATACGACAAAAATGAAATGGAAAATATGAAACACACTCCGATTTATGCATATACTAAAAACATGTGTCTTCAAATGTTTTAACGTTATATGGTTTCATTCTATTTCCCACGGAACTGAGAAACTTTCTCGTAATAAGCGTCACCAGCTAGACTAGGCCACCGGCCTTTTGTTTTAGACTTCAGTCTGTTGATATTACAACAGGTCAGAACAAAAGAGATGGTTTTAATGGAGATAACGAGACAGTCCCTCATGCCAACCAACCGCAGGCTGTCTATGTACGTTGTGAGAGAGTGTGTCTTGTCTTAACATTATCCTCAACACCTGGATAAGATGTTAATATCTGCAGTTTGTGGACGTTGCTTGATGTTGACGGCCTTACTGACCCTGGCTGTGGAAAGGCCTACAAGTACAAAAATCTCATAGTATCGTTTTCTGTGGTGACAAATTAGATTCCATTTTCAGAGGCGTCTTGATGCACGAAGATGATGTTACCTTTGATTCGCATGCGCCCCCGGTGAAAGCGGTCGGACCCGCGCACCATATGCGGGGGTAGAGACAAATGGGTGGTGTCCCCCGCGGGCGGCAAGTCGTATATACGGGCGGATGGGTGTAGGTAGGGGTGAGCACCACCAGGTCCTACGAGTCGAATGTACATATGATAAAGAGAAATCAAAGAAAATGAAAAAAATTAGTTAGACTGATTTTTCCAAACACTCGACACACTGTACTTTAGAGAGGCCCTACCATGACACACTCACCACAGCGAAGGCACTCTCTCGTGTTTCCAAGACAATCGTTAACATCTTCCAGATCGTGTAGTAAAGTCTTCGAATTAGAGTGTGTGACTGTGTCCGTCCGTCTGTCTGTCTGTCTGTGTAAGTGTCTGTGTAAGTGTGTGTGTGACTGTGTGTGTGTGTGTGTGTGTGTGTGAATGTGTTTTTCTTTGTATCTAATTTTGTGATTTTACTAAGCGACGAACGTGAGATCAGACTCTCTTGTCTGCACAGTTTTACATACACGTTCTTCCCTCCCAGTAAGCAGCAAGATTGAGGATGCTTCCGAAAATGAGAAACACTATGACGACACACTTGATTCCCATTATTTCTCAAGGGTCACTCCCTCACCTGCAGCAGTCATTGTCGAGGACGACTGCGCAGAGAATGTTGCTTCCGTGTTAATTAACCCATTAGTTGATTAACACGGTTATAAACCACGAGCAATGCTGATCCACGCGATGAGTAGTACAGATCTCTACACCCATGGACAGTACTGATTCACGGCCATGAGTAGTATTGATCTAAAGCCATGAATAGTATACCCACTATACAGTCCCTTGGCTGAGGTTATCGTTTGTGCAGGAGTTACGAGCAAGGGGTCGTAAACCTCTACAGTAGTACCATCCAGTAACCTGCCACTCCAATACCCATCCCGTTCTCCATTACGTTTCTAAATCCTCATTACCACACCTCCTTAAGAGATGTCAGTCGTGAGTCGGGACAGCTCATGGATGGCGGCATGAGGACCATCCATCTGTTCCTCATATACTCCCTTTTTTGCCTCGACTTTCTTTTCTTCCTTTTTGTCTGTTTGTTGGTCCTAAGCGTCACTGCCGCGCAGGGGCACCCTCCTAGAGCCGCTGCTGCGTCTGGTGACCTCGCTCTTAACGCTTTTAATGTCTCGATAAGCCAGAAGGCTGAGCCGAGCCCACTGGCGCAGAGGAGGGCAAAGTGTTAAGTGATGTTGATGTCAAACACTTCAATTCACAGGGAATATTTTTTTTTTTTCGAATGTTCTGTGAGCATGAAGAAGGTCGCTTGTGGTAGACCGTAGGAGGAATGTGAGTTTATATCCTTCTGTCAGTCTTGATGTACAGCTCTTGTGGAGGAGGAGCTTCCTCCTGGTGCGGCCGTGTCTGTATCCACTCCACACCACGATCAGAAGGCTACATATACGTCATCCTCTTTCTATCGTCTAGGTTCCTCTGCCCTTCCTCACCCTTCGCCATGCCATTATCGTACCCATCTGCACCGTCCAGCACACCTTATCTTCTTCATACCGATTTTCTGAGGTATTACGCTCCCAATTTCGGCTGCATGAGGGACGCGCCCCTGGGAAAAAACCCTATCCGTATACCCTTCCCTTCTGCTGCTGCTGCTGCCGCCGTCACCACCCCCTAGCAACACATACCTTCGTCAGTCTTGCCCTGCAACACCACCACCCGGCGGCCCTCACCCCTCATCATCAACCGCCCTCACCACTGCCACTACCACCCTCGCCTTCTCCCCTCCTCATGACTCAGTAACCCACATTGTCTCAGTTATCGACCGTCGAGGCAGGAGGCAGGAGGGAGGGGGCCTTGGGCGGTCCGCCTTATGAATCATCCTCACAGCTCCTGGTCGCATCGCCACCTGCAAGCCACGCCACCCACCCACCCACCCACCTAAGCCACTGCCTGCCGACGTGATGACACATAACGTACTACGAATACGCAATTCATTACGCAGGTGAAGACCATTTCGTTGCAGTGGAGAGAGTGGAGGGGTGGATGAAAGTGTGCGTGTTTGGCGGAGGGAGGGCGTGGCGATGCAGCAAACGGACTCGGCAATGATTAAATAATCCCCACTTCAGTCCTCCACACACGAGAGAGAGAGAGAGAGAAGAGAGAGAGAGAGAGAGAGAGAGAGAGAGAGAGAGAATATTGCATTAACCGACGTCGTCGGATTTTCCACGCAGCCATCTGACGATGAGTCAATTACGGCCAATTAGCGGAGATTAATTAATTGATCAGTTTAATGAAAGGAAAAGTGTGCATTATTAATTACCGGAAGAGCCCCCGCTGACGGACGGCAAAATAGGAAACTGGTCGGAAGGGAAAAGGAGATTACCTCGAAACACACAGGATGTACCCTGAAACGCCAGTTTCAGAACAAGGGTGGAGGGAAATTTTCAGGCCGTGAACAGATTGGGGGGGGTTGTCGTGTGTGTGTTTCGTACACCCACTCTTAGGATTCCTTCAGGTCTTTCACCTATGGAGGATTTCATCAGCGAAGGACGTTTCAGCAAAGGCTCCTTTCTGGATAGGAATTGTTTAGCTCAACTGGCGAGGAATGAACGAGTTGACTTTGGCATATGTATCAAGAGTAATGTGTCATATATATATATATATATATATATATATATATATAGATAGATAGATAGATAGATAGATAGATAGATAGATATATATAT
>JAYMFT010279088.1:0-24070 GCA_038088735.1 Panulirus argus | reverse complement strand
ATATATACACACCAAGAGAGAGAGAGAGAGAGAGAGAGAGAGAGAGAGAGAGAGAGAGAGAGAGAGAAGAGTAAGGGGTGACTTGATCACACCCTTTTAAGTTTTGACAGCGAACAGTTCTTCGAAAGGCGTAGGAGCAGAACAACCAGAGGACATAACATGAACTTAGGCAAGAGACTTGTTAAGAAAGGTGCAAAGTACTTTTATAGTAAAAGAGTAGTGGATTAATGGAAAGAAATGATTGAAGACGTGGCTAATGAAGACACCATGCATAAATTGGAGACGTATGATACCTAAGAATGTTCAAGAGATGGGGCCCCATGAGTTGAAGTGACCAGCGTGTTCCACAGGACTCGGGGCTAAAGTCAGTCTATGTAAATTATCTGCTGAAAAGGCTTTGAATGATGATTTTTGATAATGTTCAAACTGTGAGAGAAGTAAGGAGAGTCCAGGATTGCAATGAACTACAGAAGTGTTGCACAGGCTTCAGATCTGGTGTGACATAGAACCGATGGAGCTGAAACCGACCGACAGGAAGATGAACATAGGCACTGTTGAAGGAGGCCCGACTGGTAAATACCATTTTGTAGAGATACAAACTCCGGGAGAATTATCTTGAAAGGAACCCGAGGGTTAACGTGGTTCGCAGTCCATCACCATCACACAATATTTGCAAAATTGTGAAAGAGGTAAACTACCTATTGGTTGATAACCAAATTTCCAGCAGGTACATGGATAAGAGGTCCAGAGAGATATATAAAGTCTCTATAAATCCTAATGTTAGACTATACATCACCAGCTGGTCACCTCACTTAAAGATTTACGGTGATCTGCTGGAGAAGGTCTAAAAAGGAATGCAACAAAATGTTCACCTATAGTAAGGGAGCCGTGTCACAGGGGAAGACAGCCGTCACTGCATATCCTACATTGGGATATGGAAGAATTGAGGATAAAATTGTCTTAATCAAATATTTCGAATCGATTGAACACGGTTGTGGATATGGATCAAAACCTTTTCATTTTGAAGCAGATGTACCACTCTGGAGCACGCGAAATCGCTGAGTTTGGAACGATTTAGGAAAGATGTGAAGAAATTCCTCTGGAACAACGGAAATGTTGGGATGTTTGAAGAGTCACATGATGGTAGGGGTAGCTCAGGCGAAAGTATACCGAATGCAAAACACACCGTTTCCTGCTTGTATACATGGATCCTTCTCCTTGTATACATAGGTCCTCCTCCTTCTTGTATACATAGGTCATCCTCCTTCTCGTATACATACATCATTACACACACTCTCAAATACATGGGTCCTCCTCCTTCTTGTATACATAACTCATCACACACACACAAACACACACACACACACCCTACTATCACCATCTGCAGCCCTCCTGCCACGCCCTGAGCCGCAGTATGTGAGATGACACTGTCGACAAATGGTTCTCTCTCTCTCTCTCTCTCTCTCTCTCTCCTCTCTCTCTCTTTCTCTCTCTCTCGCGGACACCTCGTCTGTCAGGCATAATGAGGCGTCTCCGACCGCGTCACGTTGCTTGGCGTTGAAGACAACTTGGCAATTAATAATCATCCCAGAGGCTGTTATGCGGTTGGTTAATTTCCTCCTTCCCCTTACCAAGATGACTATTTTCAGCAAGATTGCTGCTGCTTTGTACCACGAAAACGATTTACTTGAGAGACAATCATTTCGTTCTATCAGAGTAATTATCGACCTGGAAGTAATTATTTAGGCAGGCACATAATGATTATCTCTCGCCTTGAGAAAACAAATCCTGTGGGAGATTTTGATGAGTGATATGGTTGGTACTCGTCACACCAGCTGATGAGACAGTTCCGTGTGGATACTTGCCGTTGAATGATCAACTCATGATTGTCACATGTGCCCGTGAGGTGCTTGGGATGTAATTCTACGCTTCATATACAACGCAAAATGTTACTGGACTCTTCCCTGCTTGAGGTACGCCGCGGGATGAAAAGTCACCTAGTAACCTTTTGGCGAGGCTGTATGTATCATCGTTAGTTGAAAGGGAGTGCAGCCAGTCTCGTCAGTCGTGCTCCTGTTACAGAATGTAGCGCAGCCAAGAAGAGGAACAATAGTAGTAGAATATCAACACAGTATTTTAAAGAAACCCTCAGTAACCTTACCTACGTTGTATCCGACATGATGAAGAGATGTCTTGTGATAGCAAGACAGACTACGTAAAGTTTAGAAGGAATGTCTCCTTCCCTAACCTTCATTGCCCTATTCACTATCGAATTATGCCAGCTCTTTGTATAATCAGACCGTTGAAAATACTGTGATTTTGAAGGTCACCAAAAGGGGAAATTCTTTAACATCAACGAAAATAGTTTTAAGAACACGATAGATATTAATCCACCCGCAGCCATCTTACTGAAGCATATTGGCTAGGCTAGGTTTTCAGGTTCGTATCTTTTTGTATTTACCTTTTTTCAGGTTAGTTGTTAAAGTAGGAAATACTCTCCTGAAATATCAACAAAACATATAACCACCACACAGAATTTTCTTTTTAGAATTTCTCTTTTCATAGAGTGGCGATTTTTAAAAAGAAAAAAATCAGTTTAGCTTAGCTTCGAAACTAACTTTGGGAAATGGATTTTTGTTTTTTCGATGACTAACATATGTCGTTGTGAATAAAGAAATACCTGTAGAGCAGTATTTGGTAAACTCATTTTACAGAAAAGTCTCGAATGAGGTAATGGCTGTATGTGTATCAGGAAATACGTCGGGTTAATATAAAATTATGTAGTACTCGTGTAAAACATCAACAAAACATATAAAAACCTCTATAACCTTACCTAGTATCCTAAATGATAGGAAAAATTAAACATTACACTCGACTCCTTCAGCGCGTTGGCCGTAAAGTTGTATGACCATAATGTATATTTCAACCTTGAGTACTAGGGAGGTGTGGTGAGGTTACCATAGGATACGATGATTTATAGAAGCATATCACCTCAATTTAATTTACCCAATATTTTTTCCGGATATGCTACTGTCGCCTTATGTGACATCATTCGATGAATAATGTTCCACAGGTATTTCTGTGATCACAATGAATTATATTAAGCACCGTAAACTTAAATAACATTATCCTAAAGTTAGTTGCGATGCGGAGTTAAACTGAATTTTTAAAACGATTTCAACATCGGTACCGATGAAAATCATATTTATGGATTCTTAATTGCTTGAACTAATCCATGTTATGTCATATTAAGGTTGATAAGCTCAGGTTTATTGGGTTGGTATTGTGTTTCTTTCCAGACCCCCACAGGTTAAACAAAATTAAACGGAAAATACTCTACTGAAAAACGCAACCTAGCTATTATAGTTGTAACTGATGGTTACATGTGGATTAATATCCAAGTAATGAGTCTCTAGAAATTAGTGTCGTCGATTTTAGAGAAATTTCCCTTTATATGTCACCCTTAAAATGGCAATTTTATCAAATAGAAGATTATCCAACGGCTTTGACATAATGCGTTAATGAAGAGTGCAATGAAGGGCATATTTGATGGTGGAGAATCTTTTATTACAATTTCACCTGCTCTTTTCTTCTTGTGTGTGTATGATTAACAGTTTATCAGTATTTTTCTTTCTGCGGATGACGGGAAAATGGCTGAAATAGGATATAAGTACGAAATTGGCGCCCTTTACTTCCTGAGTGTGCATGATTGAATACACACACACACACACACACACACAAACAGGTAAAAAAGCAGGCGTAGGTTATGCCTACGAGAGGTGCTTATCAAAGAAGAAAAACAAATAAAGAAATGGCAAATAGTGTTTAAAACGTTTGTTTTCAATTCAGCGACACACAAGTAAAGTGAATTATATGTAGAGGGCAACAAGTATTCAAGTAATATTGAGAATTGTTTTTCACTATATCAGAGTCACACAAAATCAATAAATCATCCAGAGAAGCCTTTTTTTTTTCCAACATGAACGTAAACATGTTACGTGCACGTCTATCAGAGGCTGTTAATTAAGGCCCATTTTTAACAAGCTAATGTCGGGACGGCCCCACCCACTTCAGTCACTCGTTTGCGACCGACCAAAGAAGGCTATCTAATTTTTTTAAACGATTGTCTCAATTCGAGCGGGTTGGTGGCCCAGCGAGCTGCAGCATACGCCATCAGTTGACCAAATATGTAAACAAACGCAATGATGGCATCTCAAGGATAGAGGTCACGTTTTACGGAAGAGCAGCATTAAGCAATTAATTTTCTGATTTCTAAACATACGCCTGAAAGCTGGAGTAAATATTCTGATCCTGTGATACATAAACTCTAATTGAAGGGACGGAGCAATTAAATGCTTTGCATCCAAGTCTCCAGCTAAGGTCTGTTGCTCAGCTAATGCGATCATGGGAACATGTTCGGACAAACTGTATTGCATTATTCTTTTCGCAGCATTTTCTATTTATAACTTCAATAGAATAATATCCTTTCCTACAATGGTATCCCTCAGGATCATCTCCGGGACCTTAGATTGGTATGCATGTTCCGTCAGTCAGCCTATCTCACTCCTGGCATTCTTGCTTTTGCTTCTAACGTGAGCTAAGCCAGCTATATCCCTTGGCAGAGGAAACATGAGATATATTCAAGAGCTAAAGTTGCAGTTGCTGTTCAGGTATGGCCAACATATTTGTAAACATACCACAGACGTTTGAGAACAGTTAGTAACACTCGATTGAAGGTTTCCGATTAATTTACAGCCTAGTTCTACGTAATTATTGCATATACAAGTGGCACTCCAGCCAGTCAGCATTTGCAAGATATAAAAGAATAAGGAACGAGTAGAGCAGGACATAAGAATGAGGAACAAAAGATGTTTGAAAGAAACATTATGAACAAGGCAGGAAAAAATCCAAAACTATCCAATAAATTCGTGAGGAACGTTAAAGAGCAGGTAATCAGGCTGAGGGATTCAGAGGGAAAAATTGTAGAGGATGTTTTAAGGATGTGTGAGGAAACTGATAAGTTCAAAAGTGCTCTTGCAGTGGAAGACACTACACCCCGAATATTAGTGCGGTAAGATGTGAAGGAGGCTTGTCGCCAGAGTCCCATATTAGGAGAACTGGTAAATAATAGAACTGCAGTCAAGTACATGGGCAAAAACATATAAAACAAGCTGTTGACAGCGTGTAGTAGATCAGAACTAGACTGTTCTTTTCAAGTTTGGTGATTTTACTTGAAGAAGCATAAAGAACTAATATAGAAGGTTCAGAGATAGACAAAATAGTTGGTACTTGAATAAAAGGAACTGAGTTACAGGGAATGGTTAGGGGTCGAATTGTTTTCCATCAGGGAAGAAGGAAGAATAAGAGGTGACCTTGAAACCAGGTTGATGACACTGATAGTGATCATTTCTTCGAAAGATCCAAGATAGAAGAGGCCATAACATGGAAATAAAGGGAAACTTGTTTGATGGGAAGAAATTCTTTTAGCATACAGAAATCTGAAAAGCCCAGTTATAGAGAAAGTTCAAGAGAAGGGGCCTCAAGAGTGTAAAGAAAAAACTTCCCCGTACAGTACAAATGAATGATTACGCATATTCTTTTTTATTCTTGCCCGTCAACAAAGGCCCTTTCATGTAACTAATTGCTGAATAGAATCTTGGTTATGTTCAACTCTCCAGATGAACGTTTAGAGACGATGAAGTAAACTTAGTAAGTCTGATCCAGTAAAATTTGGTTGCGTGTATCCCTCACCTATTGAATTATAGGTTTATTTCTTCGTTACAACAATTACTTTTGAACTTTTTTTGCACATTGAGCATATGACTGTAAGATCTTTCCCCGAACTAGCTGCTGTCTCGCCAGTTTCTCCCGAGCAGAAGTCTGATGATCATTTCTCTCCTTCACTCAGCCGTTATCTGTGCATTCCACCTCAGCGGACCGTCAGAGTCTTGCAACATTAACTCAACAGAGGGAGTGTGTCAGCATATCATGTTGATCTTTAGTCCCTCTTAAGACTTGGAAAAGCTGCCGTCCTTGACCGATATTATATAACCCAGTGTGCCATGAGTGCTATTAAGATGGGTATTTTTAAGATATATACTTTTTCCAAGTTTAAGTTATTGTTCTTATACTTTTTTCTAATGAAAATACTGTATTTTAGCTTGAGGTTGAGAGTTCTTGTATGCTTGTATGTCTGTATCTGTATATTCATACGAGTTATATTTTCAACGTAGTAAATAGTATTGCAAGTAACTTATTAGCCAGATAACACCCCTACCCCATGAATCTTGGTGATTCCAGCCCCTGGCTGACGATATTCTTAAAAAAAGAGAAATATTATGGTGTACTCTTCAACGCCCTCATCCACGTCCGTTAAGACGTAAATTGCTAAGCTCTGGAGAAAATCAAATCAAAACAATTCCTTCATCAGCCTTAGTGATGTGAAGCAGGAGTGGAGTTAGGGACTCTTAATGGTGAGTACGGTACTAGCATCATAGCGAGGCAAGGATAAGCAGCATGAACCAAATTCGTAAAATGGAAAGACTTGCGATGCGTATGGTATGTATTATAGACCAGTAACAGTCGAAGGCCAATAAAGCCAACGGTGTACTTTACTTTCCTCACTGAGTGGACACTCACCTTCGTTCACGTTGTTAAAGATTTTGACCTGCTATCCACAACATCAAATGCGAATAAAACCTTTACCATTGGTCTCCGGAGAGGTCTCATATCACGACCGGCAGACGGCAGACTTTAACAAGTGAGCATCGTCAGGTTGCACATTACCGAGGAGCCATCCTCACCTCGCCTACACCTAACAAGCAGTGTATGACATGCTAAAGATGGAATCCTTGTTCGTCCTCATCCTCCTCAATAATCCTCTGATAGACACACCAGCTCGGCGGAAATACTTTGAACACTTTGACATTTATACCAAAACTGGACCATCGTCAACATCACACTGTAACCAGAATCCAGCACATCAAACGCGCTCTCAGCCGTGTGTCATTCCCCACTGTCTCTCAGGATCTCAGTCTCCTTTAGGTTGTACACCTCCACAAGCCTCTTGGTGTCACTTTGGACAACAATATATCCTGGAAGGAGAGCGTCAGCACCACAAAACAATTTTCAGTCCATCATGTCTACATGTATGGTCGACTCAAGACACTTGATCTCAGAGACGGTCACACAGCTGTCATTCTTCCCAGAATCACATACAGGGATTCTTACAGGTACATACATGAGCTCCAGCTCGTAAATGTACCAGTGTGATTTATGCTATATTCCTACAAATCGTTGAGGAGCCTTGATTGATACATTCCAAAGAATTGGCTGCCCTCGAGTGGTCGCGTGTAAGTTGGAGGTAACAAGATGTACACAGAGCGAACCCCATCTCTGTAACATGCTATCCCAGACCATCTCAACACCTTCCACGAGTCATCCCCATACATCTCACTCCCCATCAACTAATTATACCCCAACCATCTCGCCTCCATCAGCTATCTATCCTCCAACCATCTTGCCTCCATCAACTAGTTATTTCCAACCATCTATTCCTCATCAACTAATCAACCCTAGCCATCTCGACCCCAAATCAGACTCAGTTCGTCTTCAACTGTCTCGTCCTCAAACCTCTCAAGCCATCCTTAATTCAGAGTAAAGCCTTCATCATAATACAAAAGTGATTAATGTTAGTAATTCAGAAGCTATAACAAAACAAGTGTGTTCATTTATTCTGATATATATACAAAGGCATTTACCTGTACACTGGTCCTCAGTATGATACATTGTTAGAGTTCAAAACGAATTAAAGCAGTGACATGGAATGGATTCTCTCACCGTCACTCGATCATGATTGCTAGATTAACTTATGGCTAGGGTGTAAATTCTTGCTGCACCTGCAGACCCCGTGATGGGTCCATTAACGGAGACGTATATTGTGTCAGCTACTGTGTCATCTTCCTTGTTTCCTCAGCGTAGTCGTCTCAGAGACCGTGGTGTCTGTTTGTTATACATTTTGTGAAATTTACAGCATTGGCTCTGGATTTAATAGTTTGTTCGTGAAAGTTGATATCCTTTGTATAACAAAACTCATTAATAGTTTTCCGTTTTCTGTAATGTCAGTTTACTTGTATTCTTAGTAAAGTATTTCACTGCTTGACAGTTTCCTGCATAGAACTTTAAAAGTGATAAATGGCTAAGTGTATAGCTCTTTAAAACTGGATAATTGATTTGCTACATAACTCTTTCCAACTGGTAAATGGCTGACTGTAAAACGCTTTGAAACTGGTAAGTGATTTACTATGTACATAGCACTTTAAAACGGTATATGATAACCAAGATAGCACTTTAAACCTAGTAAATGGTTTACTACAAAGCGCTTTATACCTGGTAAATTAATATTTACTGTCCTTACTGAGTACGACCTTCATATACCCCATCCTCAAATTCTAGACAACCTGGCTCAAGTCTGGGAAACATATAACTGATTTAGGGAGACTGCTTGGGAGACTGGCATCCCTACCTCCCCGAGCAACGCGCTTGTCCATCATGCAAAAGACCGACAGCCGTTGAGTTGAAGGAATATCTTAACTTCATTAGGCTTTAGTAAGCTCCTTTGTTATATTCACATGTAATCGCGACACTAGCCAGATGCTTCTGGTATTATTGTACAGGGGTACCTAGTGACAGAACTAGGAACCCGATTCCTCTATCAAGGAATAAAGTATTAAAACTGAAACTGAACTGAGACTTGACCCTGGCTTAGAGAAGATTTGACTGGTTTAGGGAGATTAGTCTATGGTTTAGGAAAGATCTGACTTTGATTTAGAAAAGGTTTGTAAGGCATGATCTGCACCTTCTAAAACCATGTTGTGTTGTTCGAGTTAGATTACGATTTTTTTTTTATAATTTACTCCAGAAGTTTACATATAATAAGAGGGCTAATAGAATGGTAATCGCCAGGCATACCAAGACTTTCCCTCTTTGAATATAGGGCTAACGTCTGCCTGAGAGAGAGAGAGAGAGAGAGAGAGAGAGAGAGAGAGAGAGAGAGAGAGAGAAAGAGAGAGAGAGAGAAACCACCTTTAAAGTTCTGCAAGGAAAGAACTTATTCACTGTACATCGGTTTCTGAATAACTTAGGAGGTCTTACTGCAAATTATTGTCTATACAGAAGAAAATGTATGGGTTCAAAGACTTTTCTCTCCTGGTAATTCAGAGAACTCATGTGTTTCAAACCCAATATCCTTGCTTCTAATCCGCTTACAAAGTTAATGACAGGGAGGCGTCCCTGAAGTATATGAAAATGTATTCTCCGATTTCACTTCTAATCCTTCGTCTTATTATGCTGCATTGGGGAGGCTGTATGTAATGTATTTAGTGGTCTAGTGAAGCGAGAAGTATTCCATTGATCATAGTCTTGGTGAGAGCACTTCCCTAATTTGTATTAATACGGGTAATTAGGCCAACAGTATGAGCCTAGTGTATCGCAGATATATGATAAAACAGTAACCAGTCACATGAAAAATGTTCATCGTTACTGATGTTTTTCCGGTCTTTTGCGTTTGAATGTAACTGCTCTCATATGAGACGTTCAGAACTGAGCAATTAATACTTAGGAGACATGACACTTTATGGTGACTTGGTCTCAGGATCCCTCTTTATGGCAGTGGTAACTAATATGTGTGAAATATGTACACAAACACACATGCACCGGCTTGTAGTCGTGGTCGAGTGATATAAAGCAAATCTTCCTTTATCAAAAATCAATTCTGTTTCAACCAGGTGGAGTACAGAAGACGTCTTCTGTCCCCGGGAAGCTGGAGGCGGAACATCAGACCCAGGTGGAGACCTGCTCGAGAATCTCTGACTGACCCGTGACAGCCAGTGGTAGGGTGTTTAAAAGAGGGGTTGATGTCGAGAGCATAAGGCACTATCTGTGACTTGTCATGGTTAGTCAGGACACTAATGGGTTGAACGAGCTTTGGAAAATTAGCTCATCTTTTATGTCACAGGCCTTATAGCGGCTGGAATGTTTTACAATCGTTCTGTTTAGAAAAATCAAGTTTGGTGATAAGCGAGAAATGTAGCACTTAACTCTTCGTGAATAGTGTAGAGAATATATAACCTTCATGAAGAATGTATAATATTCAGGTTAGTCTTCACGGATAGGCTTCGTCCTGCCTCGAACGTAACACAAACCTTTAAAATTGACTCTGACAGTTCCCTTATCTATCGCTTATGGGCTGGGGTAAGGTGTACATTACACGCGCGCGCGCACATACACACATACACACACACACACACAGAGCGAGGGAATTTGTATCAACTTACAAAAAAATTGACTGACTGAAAAGTTGGGCCAGTACTTGGTTGATGATATTCGACCTGGGTAATTGTAAAGTAATGAGGATGGGTCATAGTAAATGAAGGCATCGACATCAGTATCATCTGGCTGGAAACAAGATGTAGAAAATCTGTGTGAGAAAGACGTCGTGGGCGGGTGTTTCCCTGTATGAGGGCGAAAAAAGAGTCCCACATTAGGAGAATAGTAAAGCTGTTCGCATCCTAAATAAGACCAAAACTGGGATATGCTTCGAAAGATGTAGGGATAGAACAGCCAGACGTCATAACATGAGAGTGAGTAAGAGACTTGTAAGAAAAATATGCAAAGAAATCGTTTTACAGTACGAGGTTGGTAAATGAATGGAATAAACTGAAAGAGGAAGTGGTCAGCGCAGACGGCATACAGACGTTATAAAAGGTTGTATGATATAAGAGAATGTTCGAGAGATGGGGCTCTGCGATTGTAGAACTTCCTCCCCTCACAGTACAAATAGATAATAACAAATAAGTTTTTAACACATTCGGGACAAAACGAGTGTAAAACTCTCTCCCCAAAACACACATAGTTATCAGAAATACCACTAACACACACACACACAGACTGACTCACTCGCATTTCTTTTTTTCCCAAACGAAATGTTTATAGGAGGAAGACCATCACATACTTTAATTTAATTCCTTGAAATAAAACAAAATATCTTAACTATGAAGTGGATCATTATTTCTGCACTTTATATCTACCTTCCAAATGCACCTGACTGAAACCCTTTTTATGGGTGATGTAACGTAGGGTCCAAAACCTTGATGAGATGCTCCCTCTCTGTCGGGGAAAGTCTCACGGTATCGGACCATCGATTTTACAACAATAACGTCGTGGGCGGGTGTTTCCCTGTATGAGGGCGAAAAAAGTATCCCAAGATATTGATGGTTCAGTCGATACTTTATCTTTGAATGAAGGTCCTCGAAAGGAGCCACAGGTAAAGACAAAGAAAAATTTTATGATAGTCGGGGATGCAACAACTGGGGTTCTCTTCAGGTCGAGTCCGTCGTCTCTGGAGCCGAAACTCTGTCTATATTTGGCCTGTCCTTTTTCTCTTATGTTGAAGGCTGCAGTCATGGACAAAAGTCCACATCAAAGCCGGGCCTTAATTGAATTATAAAACAGAAAAAGAAAAGACAAGGGGAAGTATTTATGGATTTTTGAGAAAGTGAAAGACCTGTCTTAAATCAAATATTAAATCACACTGACCAAACATATGAGTAGTTTGAATTACCAATACATTAAATATATAATATGTACAGTATTCATTTTACATTAACAGAAAAGATTTTTTTATACCTATTATTTGAAGATTGGATTCAGATGATGTATAGTACTTTACATAATAATTTGGGAATTCTGAACCTGTTCTTGCTAAAACCAGGTTGGGTTTCTCATTTCAATTGAAATATTTAAAAACTAGCCATCTACCTAGCCTATGTCTCAATTTTATAAAAGAAAATATAAACTTTCTGGTTATTTCATAGATATGTGAATCTTGTCTGTTTATATAAGACATAAAGTGATCAGTCATCTTGAACATAATGAGTTAGTTTATTTTTTCTAAATCTTACTTATTTGTAATTTTTAGGTACATAGCAACAACCACGTACATTTCTATCTTTCTCCTTCGGAAATTTATGATATACTAACTCAGGATGAGTTCGTTTTCGTCTTTTGCAGACGCAGCGTGGATAACAGCCAGCAGACATACTGACACACGAACGCCAACATTGGACTTTCCTACCAAAGAATATCTTGCAGACGACAACAATTGGTAGAGTCATCTGCGGATTCCCCACGCAACTCGGGGGCTGGTTTGTGCGTGCGTTTGTTGGTAGTTTCCTCATACTGCTGTTTCTCATCTCGCCTATCTTTGTTGTGTAGTCTTTGTAGTTAATTGGTCACTTTGAATTTGTATTAACAAATTACAGCTCGATATAGGCCTCCGCAGCACCGTCCTTAAAAATTTGTAATAATTTCCACCTCGTCGTCCCTGTTCAGTGGCTGACCTAGTGACAGTACTAGGATCCCGATTCCTCTATCAAGGAATAAAGTATTAAAACTGAAACTGAACTGACTACCGCAAAATTTCATATTACATATTACGTTAAAGACGGCTAAGCGTGGAAATATCTTCAAGAACATGGCGTCCTAAATAATTGAAGTGAAGCGTGTTGCAGTGAAATTGTGCAGTTACTTAGCTGACAAACGTACTTGGTTCTGTGGCAGAATAGTTGTTATTCCTAAGTGAAGGGACTGGAAAAAGTGTAATTTATCAAGTCTCACAAGATTTCAAAGGAACATCTGTCGATGGTGTACATCTGGAGCAATGGAAACAGATTTTACTTCTTAATCATTGGCTATATATAAGGTCTGGGATCAAGAGACCGTCGTCAAGTGTCTGACTCTAAACATGTCTCGTAGTACGAGTGTCGACTGGCTCCAGTTTCTGTTGGGAAGTGACGCAATCCTGGTTTGACCATCAACAACCTGTAGCAGGCCCAGCAATTGTTGTGGAAAGTGACGAGTTGCACTTTGAAAAGAGGCATTGCGAGAGAGGCTGTTTTTTTGAGTGACATTCGGGTGTCTAGCGACAGTGTGAGGCAGTCCAAGAAGTTTTAATGTCATTCCTCTCGTAGTCACTGCCTGTTACCCGTAAATGCATCGTTGCTACACCGATTCCTCTAATCAAGCAGAATTTATGGCAAGGAACAACTACTGTGAGCGACAAGAGTGTAGCCCACAACAGCCTGAAGGACCACAGGTACGACGACCACCTTGAGATTAATCCCTCCGAGAATTTTGTTGATGCACATAACTCCAGTATCTATAAGCAGAGTATAGAACGTTTCTGGAGGGACATTTAAGGAGTGGGTGAAGCGGACTGGCAACAATCCGTCTGCTTGCAGCAGTGCTCAGTGTAATGTGGAAGATTTGGTCGAAAAACAGCTCGGTGAGGAGAGGCACCTTACGCCAGTTCTTCGTCAGTGCCAGCAAGCTCTACTACCTCCCGCAGGCGGAGAGACAGCGGCCAGTGCGACTTGTGGATGACGAGGAAGAGGACCACCACGACGTCCCCCCAGCTCTGAGTCTTCCGAGTTTAAGGTAAGCAGATCAGGTGCATATGTTACGGTAGGTTGGATGGGTTAGGTTTCTTTGGTTTGATTCCAGTGAAATTGTTTTTCCTCGATGGTGTGTGATGTCTCGAGCGATTCTGACCTTCAGTTACTGACGGCTTAATACACTATCACCATCTGGAATGCTGAAGGCATTCTGTGAATAGTTATGATACTGGACCGTTGAGATTACTGTTGTCTGCCTAAAATGCCAGAGAAGTTTTTATTAAGATTAAAGCATTAAGAAGAGAATATTAACCGACGAAATATATCTTGAACGAATTTTCTAACTCGTGTTGGTACCACCATCTTGTATTACTGTCTAGGTATGTGTGTTATCACGCACTGACGCACACATCACTAAAACGACGATAATCATCTGAACTCGTCTTAACTGGTGTGCATCAACAGATTACCATCATTAGCAGCCGTTCCTCTCATATGGTCACCTGTATCGTAGGTCAAGCACAAAATGCTTACAAAATTTGGTAAGCAAAACTACATTGGCCCGCGAGTGTTGCACTGTGTCTTTCGTTCGTGCTTTATTCCTATTCTTCTTTTTCTTCTTCTTCTTCCTCATCCTCCTCTTTTTTCTCTTCTTCCTGAATATCAAACATCGCTCAGACATGTTAATAATGACCCCCACAACTTATATCATCTTTACACCAATATTGTTTATGTGTTGCAGCAACGGGAAACTTAATATTATTTGGATTTACTTTTGATATCTAGTTTGACTTCTGACATTCAAATTCATTCGACAGCAAAGTATCATCTGCTTATAACATGCGTGGCAACTTCCATTGTGCTCCATCATAGCCTTGGTGAACACTATAGTCGCCACATATTACTCGCACGCCCGATGTGCCAAGTCCACAAAATGCGTAAATGAGATTCATCAGCGTTTTAGAACTCAGAAAGGTTCGTAGGGGTCCGTGTGTGTGTGTGTAGGCCTGTGCAGTCCCCACCCATTTCTTGACGGTGAGTCTATGTAATAACGACGTGACAACGCGCACACCCGTACACACGGCAGAACTGTGACGTTGATATTATAAAGTAAGAAAGGATTATGTTTGTCACTCATGTGTTATCGGTAGTCATAATCAGTTACATATTCAATGTTGTACGATAAGATATAAAGGTTAGAGTCCCTTCGATGTCACTCATGTGTTATCGGTTGTCATAATCAGTTACATATTCAATGTTATAGGATGAGATATGAAGGTTAGAGCCCCTTCGATGACTAAGTTTTCATTAAGCAAGTGAGCAGTGACGACGGTAGTGCAGGTCGCGATGCATTCGATTAGTTTCGATAATTTGCTTCGTATCCACATGAATAATGCTGTAATCCATTAAGAGCTAAACGCACACGATATCTACCATTAACGTTGTTTAGCATATCTTCGTCATATACATTCCTCCATAAATCCAATGAAAACCAAATCTGAATAATAGGGAATCAAACATTCTAAGTAGACAAGGACTCGAAACAATGAGCATTGAAGCAGTCTGCGTTGGCCAGAGTCGTAACGATGAGCGATGTTGGGATACCCAAGACTAACGAAATCAGGCAGCTATAGTGAATCATGCCACTGCCGAATGGGAAAATTTAAAACTGTTGTCAACGTCTTGTTGATTCAGTTCCAGACAGGCTGAATACAATGACTGAGGCAAATTGGGGTGGGCAAAATATTAATCGGTTGGTTCGACTGTAATATCATTGGCTGGATGAAAGGTAATGAGAAAATAATGTGATTTATACTGTTGGTCTGGTTGGGTGTATGTGAATGAACATGTGGTGCAGTTCATGGTAAGCTGTGTTTACTATCTAGTAATATCTTATTCTTATGTCGAATATCATGGTGCTTTGTGTTATTTACAATAAACCTGACATTATTGTTATTAGAATGATCCGTGTTAATGTTTCTATTGAATACTTTACATATATCAATATCATGTTGTCATTGGTGTCATTTACATGACAAATTTATTACTGATATCAGTAATATTTGCTTTGCATATTTTTCTCACTTAATACATATTTGCATAACATAGTGTTAGGCATTATTGGACGTAGTCACTACAACAAATGAGTTATTTATGGTAACTGTTGTGTTGTATTTATTATTTCTTACAGCAAAATAGATATATTATTGTTGATACGACTTGTTTTATTATTGTGTTTGTTCAATTCTTTGTTTACGTGTTCGCTAAACAGTGTCACACTGTAGTGCATGTCATCCATGGAAATGCTTACTTGCTTTACAAAGAAAGCATCTATATAACTGTACATGGTCGCACACTTTATACGTTATGATTTATGTGCCACATGATTCAATATGCTGGTGGGATAGGCTGCTGGCTGTCACCACATTTCTGCACGGAATCAATAAAACGTACGGAGCTGCCGCTTCCCTGATCACTAAATTGCTTCACGACCTATAGGGTTAAATAACGGAATTAGCACGTTTGGTTTAGGTTAAATATAGTGTAAAGATATAAATGATGACATATAAAGTCAGCGCTCTGGTTATCGTTTATAAATATGACTCCACTGGATAATATCACGTAGCTGTAGATTTACAGTATATTATGATTTATTCGCCAAATTGATATGCGGTGTTGGTAGAGAGAGAGAGAGAGAGAGAGAGAGAGAGAGAGGGAGAGAGAAAGAGAGAGAAAGAGGGAGAGGAACCTGTTGTAGTATGGTTTTGCTACGTCTGTTTAGGTACTATACCCCTGACTGGAAATGGGTGACATTACTGATACTAACATTATGATAAAAATCGTATTAACAATAATATATTTGTTGTAAATTTATATAAATACAACCCAACAGTGATCATGAACAACTCGTTTTTTGTGGTTACTACATCCAATATAAGTGTTGTGCAAACATGTATTATGTGAGAAAAATATGTAGAGCAAATATTATTGATACCAATAATGATTTTGTCATGTAAATACTACTAATGACATCATAATATTAAAACATATAAGGTATTCAAAAGAAACATTAAAACGGATCATACTAATAACAGTAATGTCATGTTCATAGTATATAACACAAAGTACCATGATATTCGAAATGAAAATAACAGTTACTAGGTGGTTACACGTGCACCCAACCAAACCAACAGTATAAACTGCATTATTTTTCTCATTACCTTTCTCTGAACATCCAATTAATGATATTACAGACGGACCAAGTGATTAATGATTTGCCCATCCCAATTTGCCTCAATCATTGTGTTCAGCCTGTCTGGAACTGAATCAACAAGACGTTGACAACAGTTTGGCAGACGTTTTAAATTTTCCCATTCGGCAGTGGCATGATTTACCATGGCTGCCTGATTTCGTTCGTCTTTGTTTATCCCATGTTCTCTCCATCATTGCCCATCGTTACGACTCTGGCCAACGCAGACTGCTTCACTGCTCATTGTTTCGAGTCTTGGTCTACTTAGAATGTTTGATTACCTATTATTCAGATTTGTGTTTCATTGGATTTATGGAGGAATATATATGACGAAGATATGCTAAACAACGCTAATGGTAGATACCGTGTGCGTTTAGCTCTTAATGGATTACAGCATTATTCATGTGGATACGAAGCAAATTATCGAAACTAATCGAATGCATCGCGACCTGCACTACCGTCGTCACTGCTCACTTGCTTAATGAAAACTTAGTCATCGAAGGGGCTCTAACCTTCATATCTTATCCTACAACATTGAATATGTAACTGATTATGACAACCGATAACACATGAGTGACAAACGTAATCCTTTCTTACTTTATAAGATCAACGTCACAGTTCTGCCGTGTGTACGGGTGTGTGCGTTGTCACGTCGTTATACAGACTCGCTGTCCAGAAAGGGGTGGGGACTGCACAGGCCCACACACACACACACACACACACAAGGACCCCCACGAACTTTTATGAGTGACTGTACGTTTTATGATATTAGCTAATCACATTTTTCTTCCGTTAATATATATTCCAGGGAGCCATGACTTAACCAGTCCCCCCACCAAAAGAAAAAAAAAAAAGACTACTTTCCTAAGGTAATTAAGTAAGGGAAGTACTTTTATTGGTGTTGTTTTCTGGAGTCTTTTTTTTTTCGACGCCCTATCTTTGTCAAAGACTGTGTTCTGTACACCTTCCCTTGAGTCCTGCTCATTTCTCACAGAAAAATGGCTCATCAATCCTTTTTTAAAAGATCGAGCGACACTTCCTCTATACACCCTAAAAGACCATGATCAAAAGACTTGCGTTGAAGTTTTTTCAATCTTTCCTGTTAAAGTGGATCAGTCACTAACTTCAAACACTAGTTTGACACAGCGCCATCTGTTGAATTTACTGTTGCCATATACTATACTTTCCACATCTATCCTAAAGTTTCTCTTATCATTACAAGTATCACCCTATCCACACACCCCAGTGTCTATTGTGGCGGAATCAGTTTGATTTTTAATTCAGTTTTAAGTAATATATTTTAGTACTTATAATACATTATATCTTACGTGGCTTTGCCACCTACCACTTTCTCCGAATGCTTTCTCCATGCGACCAAACGTTTTACAGAATGCTATCGATACTTTGCAGTAAGTGCAGTAGCAATGATAACCATAAGATCCCTGTAATACTTACTTCTAATATGAAAATTTAGATACAGATAAATTGAAAAGAATTATTGACAATGATTACACCTAGAATTCCAATGTCCTCAAATAGGATACTTACAATCCATTTCGGTAATCTACAGAAACATTTATGTTCTGGTACTTTAGTATGGCTCATTTGCCTAAGCACTTTGTGTTAAATTCAGTAAAGCTCTCAAGGTGATGGTCACCAAGTATGGAGAATAAAGCTTTCACCCCCTTTCATTTAGCATACAGTATGCGGATGAAAGAATGGACCAACCATCCATATAAATCATCTGATCACACCAGCGTAAATGTAAACGTAAATGTCTGAATTGCCTAAGTCTTTTCATCCTCCTACTGCCGCTTCTCGGCCCTAGCCATAATTGGTCTTCCTTGATTTTTCTCCCCTTGTTGATATTACCATCTTTCCTCGGGCGATGCTTCTGTCTCTGCTGGGACTGTCGTATGAATTGTGGTTCACTTCCCCCTCCTCCAATATGACTGTGTTTTTTATCCAGCGAATGTTTGTAATACTCCTGTTCTTCGGCTGTTCCGGTAAGGGGACATACATCGAATTTCGATGAAATTCTTCATCCTTAGATTTTCGTTCGGCTTTTGTATCGGCGCGAAATCAGTGATGTTATCTGCTGGTGCCAGCAGTGGCGTAGTCTGCTGGTGACACCAATGATGTCTTTTGGTGACAGTAGTGATGTATTCCGCTGGTGACGGCGATGATATAGTCTGCTGGTGACAACAGTGATGTCTGCCGATAACAACAGCGATGTAGTCCACTGATGACAAAAGTTTTGTCGTCTGCTAGTGACATTAGTGATATCGTCTGCTGGCGACAGCAATAATGTAACGGTAATGAGATTACCATACGACAGAAAGAAAGAAAGAAAAAAAAAATCAGTCGTGCACTGTTGAGGTTCATGAAGTGCATTTTTAACCTCACGAACTTAAATGGAAACCAACTTTCGCGTTGCGACAAGCTTTCGCACGCAGAGAGGAAGTTGCAGAGCCTCTCTAAATGTTTATCAGTCACACACACATACAGAGAGAGAGAGAGACAGACAGACAGACAGACAGAGAGACAGACAGACAGACAGATACACACACACACGACAGTCACATCAGTTAATCTGCAAAAATGTGATCATTTGTATCATACTTTCAGATCGCCTTTTAACTCTCCATTGTATTATCAAACGATTCATTTTAACGAAGCTTGCCAGTCACAGGAATCGATCGGGCAAGCCAGTTTAACAGGAACAGTGGCGGTTTTCACGAGTTTTTGCAGTTAAACGCTAGTGCCCCCTGTGAGGTTTGAACTCACGACCCCTGGTTTACGAGACCAGTGCTCTACCACTGAGCTAAGGAGGCGGATACACAATGGTCTTATCTTACGTAATCATAACATTATTTCCTTCAGCAATCTCTTAAACACCGCAGTGACATCGTGTTCTTAGGATGTGGAAGTAGAATTGTCGCCCAGGAAGCCGTTGGGATTCAAAAGGCTTTGAACGGAAAATAGACCGATGGCAACTGAGGGAGAACGCACAGAATCGATACGGTTTAGCGGCCTGGGATCTTCTCATACGACAAACTCATAAAATTAGTGGGTTTGAAGGCTTCCTTGTGAAACCTGGGTAATGATGGTGAGGTTTATTTCGTACTTAAGACCAACATTAAAACACTTCAGATGCGGTCATGAAATTCACGAGTGTGATACGAGACAGTACCAAAATATTCTTCAAGTTTTTTCTGACCTCTCCAGTCTGTTTGGTAATTTTAAATCTTACGGATCAGTCAAATCAGGTCATGCCACGAATGTGACTAATTAATATACCCATTCATACATGCATGACGACACTATCATTACCCACATCTACTACTCACCTCTTTATGACTAAACACGTCAACTGTGAAGACGTGGTTTGCATAATGCTCACTGAAAAGAAGATCTTAAAACGGTCATGCGGCATTTTTTTTATAAATAACACTCAAAACTGATCACGAAATAGCGCAAGACACATATATGAATGTCTTCTTGCTGTGGTAATTCAGTGAGAACTCAGCACTGAACTAACAACAGCTTCCTTCTTGCAACCAGATCATTGAGTTAAAATAATGTTTCAAAGTACGATTTAAGTGCAAGAAATACATAAACTGTAAACTTCTGTGTTTATTTGGTAGCTCTGTCACATTCAGTTACGAAAAAATGCATCTTCAAACGAAACTCAATAGTAACGATATAGGCCACCATCTACAAATATGGAGAGGCAGCATTGTAAAACATGTAAAAATATTACTATCACTGGGAGAAGGGGGCAGTCGTCTGCCAACCTTGGGTGCATCTAACCCACCATTGCTTTGACTCACAGATGCTCAGTTGACTGTGCTAGTTCTGTCAAAATGGAATCCATGTCACCGTTTCTTGCTACAGTGACCTCTATCGACGGTCAGAGACCGACAGGGTGACTGACAACATACGTCAAGGTTCAATCAGTGGCGGTGAACGTCAAAGAAGAACAAGAAAAGAAAAAAGAATCCATTTATGAATCGTATCGAACCATATGTTTACCTAGACGGAGCATAAACGAATCCCGTGAGAGGCCGGTATGGGAACCCTTGTATACCATGGCCTGACCTTTGACCTAATGCCATATATCGAGACACAGCCTTCATCATGTCTAAGGGTAGCGAATCTTCGTCCGCAAGGGTCGTAGTGTCGTGCACCAGGGTTTTAGAGCTTAATGTTTCACAACAGGGAGTCGTCTATGTCCAATCTAATTCCACAGGTGGTAATGGGCACGTAAAAAAATTCCAAAATGCCTTCGGGTATCCCACACCACTGAGGAAGGGCACTCGACCCAGCAGGCTAGATATACCACCTGGCCCCACTAACTGAATGGAAGATCTGTACAATTGCCTCAGTGGACGGTATCGAGACAAGACCCCACAACTGAGAGAGAGAAAAAAAGAAAATACATAAGCCTACTTTCCCTCTTTCCCAACACTTTAAAAGCTTTCCTTCTTGCTAACCCAGCGACTGGAGGCCACATACATATCTTGCTTTACGGCCAGAGAAACGTAGATGGCATCTTTACTACCCACAAACAATAAAAGGGCTATTTCATTTCCTTTGCATAAAGTTAAATATGTTGCAGATGACATGTCATTTTAATCACTCCAATTGTGACTAATTCTAGACTTACGGCGACTCCACTCGCCTTGAAAACTGGTCAGATTATGATGACATTGGCCATGATAAATCATTCTACCTAACAACGATGAAAGAAACGGTAAATAAAGAGACTTTAAAAAGTATAGATGATACAGTAAACCTCTACATTAAAATAAGCAACAATAACAAATTACCGAATATCAAACAAAGGGAAGCAGCTGTACTACAGTGTTATGTCTAGGAAAGTGAACACCAGTAAGAACATTAATTATTAAATAAAGTTATCACCATCTCACCCGACCTCTGACGGGAACAGAGGAACCATCGAACGCGCGTTTTATGCGTAAACACATACTTACGCCTCTTGTGTACCGATGGCACACAAGCTCAATGTGAAAAATACAAGTCCATATGGTAATCAATCAGTCTATAACCTTAAATAAACCTGTACTATGAAACTCGCCCGGCAGCCGCGCCACTAGACTCAAATGTGGTTTCTTGTCTACACATGCCTCCTTAGCTCAGGGGCAGAGCACTGGTCTTGTAAACCAGGGGTCGTGAGTTCGATTCTCACAGGGGGCAAACTAGTATTTAACAGTCTTATATGTTATTTATATTGACACTGTACACGCAAGTCAGCAACTCTCACGTATCTTCAAAACGGGCGAATATTCGCTTTAGCAAACGTAGAGACGCACAGTTTTGAACGTTGCAAAGACCATTAATGCAACCTTTGCACTGCTAAGCTCCTTCTCTAATGTCTCCTCTCGCTAAATCACCAGCAATCTATTCTGCTATCTTTTTCAGTGTTATCTAAATGTTTTCAGAGCACATTAGCCTTATAAGGGGTTATCATGTGGTATCTACCTTGACTGGACTTTCTGTGATCCTAGCTTGAAGATATCGTGACGCCATCTCCACTTTGCTTTAGTTATCCACCTGCATTTGCTTCAGTCATCCACTTTCACTTGCTTTAATCATCCGCTTCCGTTGGCTTTCAATCATACACCACAGTCGACCTTCATGAGGACAGAATGATTCGCTGACGTATAGCCTTACTCACATCACCGTACCTCACTGTCGATGCATGGCAGTGATGCTGTCTGTCGTGTCACTGTCACTCACCGTAGATGTATGGCGGTGACGCTGTCTGTCACGTCACTGCCGCTCACTGCAGGTGCACGGTAATGATGAAGCCTCACTCACGTCACTGTATCACACTGCAGACCCCCACAGATAACAGTGAAGCAGTGAAGCCTCCGTCGCCGCACGTCTGTTTTATGGCGTCATGTCTACTGTGTATCGAAACGAGAGGCTTCAGCGATAGGAAGACAAAGAAGAAGATATATGGAGACAAATGGAGGCTTAAGAATTAACATAATCACTTTGAGCACTGCGGTATACGTGTGTATCCCTTCAACGCCTGGGTACGACACTCGAACGCGACACAGGACGACAGTACGACCCTCGAGCACGGCTTTACGACTTTTGGGTGTGATGACCTGGCTTCTCATCTGACCCTTGACAGAAAGGTCAAAAGGTCAAAGGGTCGTAACCGTAAAGTTCAAGGGTCGTTCTACTTTTCGTCTTGTTGCTTGCCTCATGAATGAGGGATTTTAAAGGCCCTGAGCTAATATGAGGTGCCTGAAGTGAGGGCGTGAGATTAGGAGGTGAGTGAGGGATGGGTGTCGTGAATGAGTAAGAGGAGGGGGGGGGAGAAGATGAGGTGGTATGTGTACTGGTGAGACATGAGAACTTCTGAAGTACATGAGGGAGTGTGGGATTAATGAGGAACTAACCAGCAAGGTTTGACACGATAATGAGTGATGAGTGAACGGTAGGCGACGATGAGGGAGGAAACTGAGGCAAGTGGAGTGAGGGAAGAGGCGAGTGAGAACTCATTAAAAGGGGTCGGAGAGATGAGTCAACAGTGAATTAAAGGTGAGTCAAAGTAACTGAAAGATGAGTAAGTGGAAGCAATACCACCGTATACACCACGTCCGTCCCTACCACACAGGGGTAACGCTGTGGTGACGGTAGAGGTGGATGGTGACAGAAGTGGCAAATGTGGCTTGTGGTCGCCACAATGACAATGGTCTCTGTGGCTGTGGTGGTGACAAGAGATAGTAATGTGGATGGTGATAAAGAAGAAGAAAAAAAAAAATTGGTCCAAAGTACAGTAACATTATCCACATCCACTCCACTTGGCCTCCACCGTCACCACGCAAAATCCTTCCACCTAATTTTGCGTCAGTTATCCATCTGGCTGAGCTTCACCCATTCCTCAAGGGGGAAGCATCATCCTCCTACTTGCTAATCCTTAGACTCGACTCCCGAATCCAAATCTCTCTCTCTCTCTCTCTCTCTCTCTCTCTCTCTCTCTCTCTCACTAACCCTTTAGCAGCCTAGAATAATAAAGACATCAATTTCCAATGTTTCGTCATCAATCTGTCGTTCCAATGATGCCCTATCAGCTACCTTTTTTTTTTTCATCATAATGCTTCGTCTTCATCCTACAGTTTCTCACTGATCCATCGTCGTTTTAGTTTCTGTTAAAGCCTCAGCATCCTACAGATTCTCATAATACTTCGTCAGCATCCTACAGATTCTCATAATGCTTCGTCAGAGTCCTTCAGTTTCCCATAATACTTTCGTCAGCATCCTACAGATTCTCATAATACTTCGTCAGCATCCTACAGATTCTCATAATGCTTCGTCAGAGTCCTTCAGT
>JAYMFT010279077.1:0-10516 GCA_038088735.1 Panulirus argus | reverse complement strand
TAGGGCCCGGCCTTGATGTGGACTTTTGTCCGTGACTGGAGCCTTCAACATAAAAAAAAAAAAAAAAAAAAAAAAATTATATAATCATGGCACTATAGAACACGCTAAAAATACGGCACGAGCTATGCTCATAGAGGAAAACACAGTTAATATCAAGATTGTAAGTACGAAGCTGTGAAGTAATACGGTCGCAAAAGTGCGTAATTTGTATTTAAACAAAAGTTCAATTCACTCCCCCAATTTTTCAAACGTGGATAGCTGGGTAATTCTTGAGGTTAGAAATCACAGAATATATTGAATTGTTTCTTGGGATTAGAAAAGTTTAACTGTAATCGTCGCCATGGCTGACATGATAGCATTAATATGATGATGGAGGGCTAGACGAAGCCATGCGTTACTGACGCTACGCAGAAGGAAGGTAGCCTGCCAGCCAGTGCGTCATCCTCATCGATCTGTTGGACTGTGTTAGGACGCGTTACGGCGGGATTATACATACAGACAGTACCGACACTATCTACACTGCTACTCTCACGGGGTCCATTGGAGTTTCTGTCCTGGTGGACAATCTCAGGGAAATACTTTTATGTCAGAAAAGTTCCTGCAGGTTCTGTACTTTCGAGGTCTTAATTTTGAGACGCTGGGCGGCGATGTCTGTCCTGTGGGTCGTCACTTGTATGTTACGGCTCTGACGTAATTTATTATGGCTCCACACGGCTGCTTAGAGACAACACAAGGAATCAGTAGCGGGTTTTTAATTAAGATTGATCTTTAACAACGTTCTCCAACCCTTTCTTACTGAAAATTATTCCATAAGCAAACAAATTTTTGTCTCACACAGAATAGCATCATTGTTATTCTACATTTTTCTGCGGTGAGCGATACGCAATATCTTTTGGCATACTCTTGTCGCATGCACGCTCTTTATCTGCATCTGGAATTTGTGTGTGTGTGTGTGTTGGGGGGTACTATTAAGGGAAGGCCTTACCCTTCCTTTCGGCTGCCATAATCAGTGTGTTAGGGCTCTATCGGTGACCGCCAATAATAATAATAATAAAGAAAACACGCCGAAGATTTCTGAAGCAACCCACCTCGGAGATGTCAAACTTAAATCCCGCAATTTATTTTTTAAATGTTCTCACAGTTACGTGATTATAAATCATTACAAATGTATCAACGCTGTTTATGTATTTCTTTTACATACACTCGTTTAAGGCACGCGTTGTGACGATGGTAGAGATAAAAGTAAGTTGTAAAGTGGTTTGGGGGTAAAACTTGCAATAAAAATGGTTACCTGAACATTTTTTTAAAGCAAGACGATTTCGACGACTGTGGGCGGTTATGGCCGCGCAGAAGCAAATCACTGTCTTGTTGTGTGGGACTGGGGATATGCCTACAATGGGGTATGTGGATGCGTTGAGGTGTGGGTATGTGGGTCGCTGTGTGGGTCTTTTGAGTATGCGAATACGTGGGTATGAGGCTGTTTGGGCATGTCTCTCTGTGTGGATAAATGTGATTATGTTTCTCTGAATATTTGGTTATGATATCCAAGGAGATGTCAGTGTTTGGACACATCAGTTCGGTTTTAATGCTTTATTCCTTAACAGAGGAATCGGGATCCTAGAGCTCACATCCCTAGGTGAGAGCACCTGTCTGTGATTACCTATTTGCGCAGTGTGGGGATAGTTCTACACTCACTGGTCGCCCATCTCTTGGACTTTCATTACTTTTTAACGAAATTTTGCCATTCGGCAGCGTGTAGCCGGACGAATCACCTGTGAAGCGTTTTGAGCTAGATGGAGGGAAAGTGTGTTTGTGGAATGAATGCTCACTGTATGTGTGTGTATTTGTGTGTGTGTGTATGTGTGTGTACAACTACATATTATCACGTATACAAGTAATGTATTCACCATGGGTATATTTGCCTGCACTGCTCTCCCTGTATGAATATGGGCGTATGTACACGTCTATACATGTGGCGTATGTACGTATCAGCGTCCACACCACCCACCCACACACACACACACGACCTTGACTGATAATTGACCTCGCGTGACCTGTAAACCCCAAAGATTGCAGTCTAAAGACATGTTTAATGGGCTGTTTGTTCTCTGATCCCCGTAGGTCTTCCTACAAGTCTTCCTAACTGTCTCTCTCTCTGTCTTCCTCATCCTAATCCTTCCCTCTTCCTTATCTCCCATACATCCTGATCATGGCAAGACTGGTATGCACCAATCACAGGGACGGGCGGCCGGAGCACAGCCATTCCCGGATTCCAGCAGCCGTGAACGTCATCCTTGTCATCGCTGAATGTCCACCAATCAGATCCCAGGCAAACATTACGTCACACAGCATCCACCACACATGTTGTCTCGAATGCCACGACGTCACCGTTCATGCACCAATCATAGACTTTAAACGTAACTGACGTCATCTTGCATGGACCAATCATAGTCTCAGCTTTTGTTTTCGTGCATGGAGCGACCGGGAAGGTCGGACGACAGCAATGCGGCAAGGCGACGGGAGTCTTTATTTCTCGGAAGTCCGACAATTAACCTGTCCGGACCTGCTCACGCGGCGCACTGACTTAAAATGATGAAGTCCGCAGCGAATGTGTGTGTGTGGGTGTGTGTGTGTGTGTGGGGGGGGGGGGGAATGGGACCGTACCTTTGCAACGTCCCTTTGAGGTCGTTCTGCTGGACAGTTACAAGCTTACCAGGCGCGAAGCTGATTATGGCCCAAGCTTACCAGAGGAGGAGGATACCTAAGCTTACCAGAGGGAAGGTGATACATAAGTAAGTTTGCCATTGGAAAGCTGATAATGACTCAAGCTTACCTGAGAGGAAGCTAAACCTAAGCTATCTGGACGAAGCTGATAATGACTCAAGCTTACCTAAGAGGAAGCTAAACCTAAGCTATCTGGATGAAGCTGATAATGACCCAAGCTTATTTGAGGAAGCTTATAATGACCCTACCTTATTTGAGGAAGCTGGTACCTAAGCTGACCAGAAGGAAGCTGATACTAAACCAAGCTTAACTTTGGAAGATGAACCTAAGCTATCTGAACGAAGCTGACAATGACCTAAGCTTATCTGAGGAAGCCACGAATAACCCAAGCTTAAAATGGGAAGGGAGAATAACAGATGGTGGGGAGAAGGAATACAGTAGTTTTGGCTCCATCAAAAAATCTCGTGAGGTATAACAGTAACCCACCTCCCCTTCTCCCCCATTATACATGGGGAGAGCAAATCCCCTGGGTTGAGGTGTGGGGAGACGAAACTATAGGGAGAGGAGAAAATGGGTTCATGCGTCTGGGGTGGGGGGAGCTTAGAGAAGAACCGGGGAGACACATGCAAACGGGAAAGGGGTGCAAGAAACTGCAAAATGGCGCAAGAAATGAGGAAATGAAAAGTGGAGTGCAAAAATGGGGAGAGGATACGACAAATGGGAGAATGGGGAGGAAAGGGTGCTTGCCGCCGCTTGAATCATCACCCCCGACAACTGAAGGAAGCGTTGAAAGCAGAAGCCTGTGAGTGAAGAGCGAAGACTGTGTGACCCACTGTGAGTGGAAGGCATATGACCCAACATGCAATCGTTGCAATCATGGAATCTGCACCAACATAGGATCTATACCAACATGAGATCTCTGCCCCCCCAACACAGAACCGATCTACACCAACAGGAGACCTGCCCCGACATGTGTCCTTCGCCAGCATACTGGTAAACAGACAGACAGTATAGATACCACTATCTGGCAGATAACAGATGATGTATGGTACTAGGGAATACATTGTCAGGGTTCCCAGGTGACCTCTTGGTGGCAAATCGTACCACAGTAGACTGCATTCTCATCCCTGTATGAGAAGTGTGATTGGATTCTAATACACGTAAATGACTTTCACGAATAAAATGAAGGGTATGTTCTACAGCCAGTCATAGCCTAATCTTGGCCCAATAACACCCCTTAAGTACCCAATTACCTAGCCACTTTTCCTTCGTAGAAAATTATCACATTTTATGATAATCGCTAATGACTAATGCGGCGTGTGTCACTCCGCCCGCGAGTCAACACCAAATGTTACTTGACACCGTCCATTTCACCTCGATAACATCCGATAAAGTTTATGTCAATCCGATAACACCCGATATCCAAGATAAACACCGAGATACTGTTTAATGGCCACCCGATAACACAATGACCACCCCGATACAGTTCAATGGCCACCCGATAACACATTCGCCACTCTCCCACGCATTTTGGTGAGTACAAGACCTATAATATGCCTTATGCTTCGTCTTGCTTTCGTGGGTGGGGGACTCTGCGCCCCTTAAAGTGGGTGGAGTACAACCTGGCACTGATTCCCAGGGTCATCTTAGCACCTGGAGGGCCCTAAGCGTCCCTTGCTGTTAGCAGATGAGCGGTTGGCTGGATGGGGTGGTTTTACCCTTCTCTCTGCCCTGCTCCATACTGGGAAACGATATTCTGAACTCTGAAGTTTCCTTTCTCACTCTTGGGGGAGAGTCGGAGCTAATTCTGGAAAGACTTTGAAGGTAATCTGTGTAACACCTGAAGGTAATTTATCTTGTGTAGTAGTCTGTCGATGATGAAATTATAAAAAAAAAAAAAAAAATACATTAGTAAGACGATCCCAGGTTGTGGCCCTGACTGACCCCTGTCAGGTTCCAGGCCATGACCCTAAAGTCTGAAAGGTTCTAAGGTATGACCCTGATCCCTGGAGGGTTCCAGCCTGTGACCCCCTAAGATACAAAAGGTTCCACGGGCTGTGACCCTGGTCCCTGAGGGGGTTTCACAGTCTCTGACCTTGACAACTCGAAGGTTCCAGACTTTCATCCTGTCTCTGGAAGATTCTAGGCTGTGACCCTGACCCGTGGAAGAGGCATATCTTCGTTATCGACGGACGTGGTAACCCTCAGTGTCTCGCGTCAGCTCCACGCACCCTATCCTCCCTCCCTCTCTCTTCACATACACACGTTAAATAATCTCTGATATGAGTTTCCACGCCAAACATTGGGGGGCGGTCTAACTAGCAGCTGCAAATTATACTCCACCCTAATCACGACGGATTGACTCGAGTACGATGATTTAGCTCACTAAGTACGATAACTTTACCTACAATTACAATCTTCAGTTATCGTACGCTTAAGATTCATATTCGACGTACTCGTGAGGTTAAAATGTGACCACGGAAAACTAGCTTTTTATAAAAAAAAACTGACAACTAACAAAAAATAAAACATTAATTAATATAGATTTCTCATAGTAGGCGAACATCCATGTAAAAGCTGTCATACACACAGACTCACACCAGACCTGTGCCGCCAGTTTGGGCAACGCCAGAAATCTGGCGCTGACTGTCATTGACAAAAGCCTATGCCAAGCATGACCCCCGGTGACCCCTTACGCAAACTAAAATAGAAATGAATGTTTGAACGCGCCAGACACGTTGATAATGTTATTGCCCGATTGATTAGAGCTGGTGGTGGCCAGAACAGGCGTGTGCCGCCCAGGTTACTACACCCTTACATAAGCACTCCCTGGAGGAAAGAGTTTAAGGCTTAACAACTGACGTACATCAACCCGACCTCTCCAAAGAGCAGGGCCTTACAATCTTGGGTTCGTGTACGGGTATTTACATAAACCCATATTAAATACACCTGTAAATAAAAAGGAGGGTGAAAGGCATGTATGATATAGAGCAAACTGAATTGATTTGGTATACAGGGGGGACGGGGACGAGCTGTCTAACAACATTAAGCCATGGAAAAAATAAATGCTTTCTAAGTTCGGTCTTTTCACGGACGTGTGACGCTGGTTTGTCTCTCTCTCCCGTAACCAACCACAGAGAGTGACGGTTACCACATGGTCCATCACTCGTCTCCCCGCGTCGTCATCACCCACTGTAAGGCGATTGCTAACTGAACTGATTGCTGACGACCATTTTGGCTGGGCTGAGTCTGACGCTCGTCTGTCACTACACATGTCCCCCGGACCACCTGCGTGAGTCTGTTTTACTTTACATGTCTTCTTTCTGTACAGCTTTTGTGAGTGGTCACTGGGCTTCTGTTTCATAACCAGTGTGGTGTTACTGCTTGTTGGCGTTGGCCATTTATAATTTACCGGCGGCAAAGAGGAAAAAAATTATTCTTAAATTTTCAATAGGGCAAATTTTAGTCCATTTTACCTCGCAGTATTTTAAGTTATGACCCTTTACGAGGAGCAAAACTAAACTGCGATTTCATCCTTTCATGAGGTAACTTAAACGTCACTAGTAATGTAAAAATGTTACATGGTAGACAACAGACAGAAAATCCTTTCCATATAGAGAACGTGGTACATCCCTTTTAAAAACTTTTCCCCTCCACTGGTCAAACAACAGCAAGAATCCTATTATCATTCACTAACTCAAACAGTTTCCATTCAAACATACCCAACTCAACCTACACAGGCTTAGAGTACCTTACTTTTCACAAATGTTTAAATTTTCAAGTTTCTTTTCGGTATCCGTAATAGGAAGAAAATATTTCCGGCAACGATGAATGCTATTATTATTATTATTATTATTATCATTATGTTTATTATTATCATTGCAATTATCATTATCAAATACGGCAATTCTTCAGTAAAAAAAAATGCATAGCAGTACTTTGTTTAAAAATCGTAACTTATATAATGAAAATGTGACGCTACTACTTTATGTCTTGCGTATAATTGGGGGAATCATGAAATGGGATGGGAGAATTAATTTTAGTTTTAGTTAGTCCAAGTCATTCCTGGAAACTGAGCAGTAAATCCAGGTCTTAGGAGATTCCAGGCCTCAGAGTTTATCACAACATTTATGACTAGATATGCAAAAAAGCGTTTCTGTTAGCATGGCTGGGTTCGAGACCCGTAGACAACCACAGCTTATAATAACCCGGCTTGAGTTAAAACTTATAGGATGTCCATTTCTGAGGACACAGCCTTCACTGACAGACCTTTGAACCTACTTTTTACTTTAAACGGTAAAGGAAAATAGATGCAAGTTGCGTCGTGAATCGATATTTGTTTAACAAACGGACCAAGAGAAACAAGGGATAAAAGATATAGAGTGGTCGGGTAATTAACATAAGAATACGTTGAGATATACTGTTAATTGAGAAGATAAGCAAACACAAGGAACTGCTTGAAAAAAAAAAAGTGATCTGAGTTCCAGCCATTCTTGCCAAAGTCTGGCCACACGCGCGAGCAACCTCCCTCGCTACAACCTGACGAGGCAACACAATGCAGCCACAACCCAACCGCATCGTTCACTCATGACAATATAGGTCAGTTATTATGGGGTTGGGGACTCGGGGTGGGGTGGGGGAAAATAGAAGAAGGGATGGGTGAGGTACTGCACCAGCCAGACCTGCAAGGTTGTCGTGACCACAACTCCAGTTTCCTCCAACTAATGACCCTCATATATTAATACATATACTGCTGCTGTTTCACAAGGTTGGAAGCTTTCAGCAATTACTGAAGGGACGCGGCCTACATTGCATGCTTGTGAAGGTCATCACTACTTCCTTAAACTTTACCTAAATATGCCCTAAATTTAACCACCTAATCTAACCTTCTTATAAGATAATGCAAGAAAAGACGAAACCTGACTCAAAATCCTCTTTGTTTGGTTGTTATGTGTGACATTACATACGATCTTCAGAATATTCTTAAACCAAATATGTTCCACTTTTTTATACTCTAGTATACACACACGCATACATACTGGCAAATTTGAGACCTTGGGCTATAAAATTGTCTGTTGATGCGTTTAACAAAGGTATTTCATGTGGGTTTAGAATAATCCAAACTAATGGGACGAATTTACAAGTGCAAGTCTCGTATACACTGTCCTGGGATTCCAATGGCGTCACCGAGCAAGCCCGTAACCTAGTTTCACTTAGTTACTGGTTAAAGTGAATCTCTCTCTCCCTCGTACCACCTGGTGTCAATTCTCGGGGTTCCACTCGTGTCTGTCCTTGCACAAAAACGTGACATACAACCTCCCCCAATGCGACTGCGTGTGTGTGTGTGTGTGTGAGGCGTGGGAGGGTGGGAGGTTAGCGCGCCAGAAACCTCACACCAAGGAAAAGCTACTCTATTATTACCGGCACGTGAAAGTACATCCAATAATATTATTCTTGCGGACACATGAGTGTCTGTTTACTGTATAATTCTACCGGACCCGAGAGAGAGAATCTTCATTTATACTTTCCTCACGGATCCTAAGAGTGTACCGGACATCGTCCTCGCAGAACTGTCAGAATACAGTAATTTTACTCTCCTTTACGGACCTGGAAGAGTGCATTCAATATACTATACTTGCTCGTCCGGAATATATATACTTAAGGTCATTTTACTCTTTGCCTACAAATCTGCATCATCTTTCCCTTAATACACCTATATAAATACATTAGGTTAGAAAAATCAATTGAAATCAGGGTATTTATCCATGATTGAGAAATTATGGCACAACACCATTTCTCTTGAATGATGAACTGAAATAAACTACCGTAGCCTAGTATGCCTTCGTGAGTTTACCACTCACTACCTTCCAGCGCGTGTGCTAGGCTGCGTGACTATACGGTGAGATATTTAATTCCCGTCCAAAAGCCTGAGCCATTCATCGGCTGACCCTCGGCCATTACTATGATTGGATTAGGGACACGTCCAGGAGCGAGTGATTAGGGACACGTCCAGGAGCGAGTGCTTCCTTCCCTCCCCCCGTTACCCATTCCACCCCTCGTCCTGGCCTTCCTTCCGGATAGCGTGACGCAAGGTTACCCGGGGTAAAGGTGGGGCGGAATAAATCCCTTCCCCTCATGAAATAACTGTAGTGACCACCCCTTCGTCCGCGAATGACTCTATCCTTTTAAGAATGTTTATGGTTGTCAGTTATTCTTTTGCGTTAATGTCTATTAAATAACATTTATAGTACACGGGTGAAAGCCATAACACTCGGTAGCGCAAGATTAACAACCACGATTGGAATCCATGCGTTCGACCTACCCCTCCCGGGCGGAGCGGCCCGTGTATGCCGCATGGTCAGCAGTGCTAAATACTACACCACTGAGATCCATATTTTGTGTCTGTATGATGGAGGTGAAACCACACTTCAGAAGGAGTTAAGGTAATTTCTCTATCTATACTAGTTTTTATAGGCACTATCAAAGAGAATTATCTGAAATACTGAAGTGCGATTTTAGACAATAAAACGAGTATTTTCAGGACATGACCCACTTCAAAATATTAAAAGTTACTTCTATGGAAGAAGAAAAGTGTCAAAAATGTGTTAGAATTAAAAGCTGTCTCATACAACTGTCATATAAAATTTCAAAAATAATCACAAAAGAAAAGTTAGACTTTTTTCGTTGTATTTTCCACATCAATTAAAAAATATTCGACAATATATGATTTTCATGTCATAAGAAAGCGAATGGCATAAGACGTTTGGAACTCCCAATCACAATGAAAGTTATAAAGTAATGATGCAAAGACATAAATTTCGTAAGTCTCGCAAAGTACCATGGAGCTACATAAAGTGATGCCAGGTGGGTATAGAAACATGGTGGTAATATTACAGTTGATGTTAACGTTGACAATTACGTAATTACCTATTTGTACAGTAAGAGGAGGGAATTTTACATCCATGGAGCCCCATCTCTTGTACTGTACATGGAGGGAGTTCTACACTTGTGGGGCCCCATTCTCCACTATCATACAACTTTTTAAACTTCTGTATGTTTTCAGCATTTCCATCCACACCTTCTAGTACCACAAAAGCACAGCTCTTCATTTTCAAGACACGCTTCTTGCTGTTTAATGTTACAATCTCGAGTTATTCTAAATCTACATCTCTGGAAGATATGCTAATTGCTCAACGTCGTGAAAGTGGTTCATAATTTTTTTTTTTATGGGGGCAAATTCATAGCCTCTAAACCCCTCACTGGAACCCAGATCATTCATTTCTAGTACCGTGTTTGCTGTCCTCCTCTAGACCTTCTCCATTACCTTTCTCGTCACTGTTCAAGTGCAGTGACCAGATTCTTGGTCACGGGGCCATTATGCCAAAGTATTTGGTGAAGTTCCACAGGAAGTACACGATACCCGGTGAACGGTGACACAAACAGCTGTCGATAAAATCTTACGAACACAATTTTTCAGTTCTCAAATAGTTTAGCCCAATATTATGATAGTGTGGAGTATCGATACGTATTTCTCGTTTCACTAATCTGTGTTTGTATATATATATATATATATATATATATATATATCACTGAATATGACTGCTAATTAAGCATTCATCAGTTTCTTGCTGATGTTCTCAACTCGTCTAACGGTTCTCTTACACTGCTCAAGTAAACTACCAACAAGCTGGCCAGAGTTCGTGTTTTCTTTTCCCAATGTGGGACGTTCCTGTTGTATATATATATATATATATATATATATATATATATATATATATATATTTATATATGT
>JAYMFT010279066.1:0-10516 GCA_038088735.1 Panulirus argus | reverse complement strand
GTATTGTGCATATATGTGCATGTATGTATATATGTGTGTATGTGAGTGGATGGATCTTTCTTTGTCTGTTTCCTGGCACTACCTTGCTAACACAGGAAACAGCAATCAAGTATAATAAATAATAAATAAATATAAATATATATAAACACAGAAGGGCATTTCCAAGAACAAGCAGTGGCCACACAGCTCTGGTTCTTTGTAAGCTGCATGCATACTTGATGACACAATCTCCAGGTAAAATATGGGGATTACTCCATTTAAATGAGAATGGAAGTTATCTGGTGGGTGTCAGTGCTGAGAGGAGTTTATTCCTTTCAAATGCCTTTTTTCAGTACAAGATGATCCATAGGTATACAAGGAGGAGAAATGAGGGAAGAGAAGAGAAGGGAACAATTGATTGACTATATGGCATTGGTTGAAAGGTTGAGAAAGGCTCTGCTAGATGCTAAAGTTGTGAGAGGATTCTTTGGAGACTGACCATTTTGCAGTTCTTGTGGGGATGAGGATCCGGGAGAATGGTATGGTTTAAGGAAGAATGGTAATGAAAAGTGTTGGCAAGTGAGAAGATGAATAAGAAAGAATCCAAGGAGGAGTATGAAAGGAGGGTGACTGAAAGTTTAGATGGAAGTGCAGTAAAAGCAGGGATGCAGGCATGTATGAATGAGGTGTTTAAAATGTTTTGAGAAAGGCTGTTAAAAGATGCAGAATTAGAAGTTGGATACAAGAACGTGAGATTTAGGAATAAAAGGGGAAATGCATGGTGGACGAATGAGATTACAAATGCTGTGGAAGAGAAGAAAAAGGCATATGGTAGACTGCTCAAAAGGAATTTACCAGTGGAAGTTCAGCAAAGGTGGAGGATAGAATATAAAATGTGTCAGCAGGCTGTTAAAATAATAGAGGAAAGCAAAAGAAAGTACATGAAGATTTTTGAAGAAAGTTGAATGATAAGTTCAAGGAAAAATAAGAAACTGTACTGGAAGGGGGGAAAAAAGAAAGGATGATGTAAGGGTGGAAATGTTAATATGAGAAGTAAGGAGAGGGAGTTGCTGAATCAAAAGGAGGAAGGGAAAGGAAGATGGAAGGAGTAATTTGAAGAACTGATAAATGTGGAAGGTGAAACAGCAGCTGTTACATAAATGGGTATAAGGGATGGAAGGATGAGGATACAAGTGCAAGGGCCTATAGCAAGAAGGGAGGCAAAATGGGCAATAATGAGGTTGAAAGTAGACACATCTGGAGTGGATGGGATTATGACTGAAATACTGAAGTACAGAAGAGAAAATGTGATAGACTGGATATATTTGGTATGTAATTTAGCATGGAAACAGAAGATTGTGCTTGACGATTGGGTAAAAGCTATTATTGTTCCTTTACGCTAAGGAAAAGGTGCTAAAGATGTATGTAGCAATTATAGGGAAATAAGTTTATTAAATATACCAGCATAAGTGTATGCAAGAGTGTTGACTGATAGAGTGATGGAAGTGACTGAATGCGGAATAAGTGAGGAGCAAGAGGATTTCAGGAAAGGTAGGAGATGCATGGATCAGATTTTTTTGGTGAAAATGACTGTGGAAAAGTATCTAGCAAAAGGTAAAAAGCTGCATGCAGTTTATATGGATCTGAAGAAAGCATATGACAGAGTCAACTGGAATGCTTCATGAGATTCGTTACTGTTATGTAGGGTGGGGACAACTGTTGGATGGTGTGTAAGTGTTCTATAGAGTAGCAAATGCATGTGTAAGAGTGGATGGAGAATTGAGCGAAAGATTCAGTAAACATGTGGGTGTGAGGCAGGGTTTGTGTGATGCCACAATGGCTTTTTAACATATATATGGATGAAGTGATAAATGAGTTGAAAGCAAAACTAGGAAAAGGGGGTGCAGAGATGGAGTGTGGTAGTAAGGTATGGTGGTCATGACAAGTCTGTTTACTGATGACACTGAGATGTTTGCTGGGTGTGAAGAGTTGCTGAAGGTTGTAAGTGTCTTTTATGATAAGTAAGCATGGGCAATTGAAGGTACATTCAAGCAAAAGTAAAGTAATGGTGTTTGAAAGGAAATAGTGAAAGTATAGATTTTGCAAAACCCTACAGAGTGAAAGAAGAAAGTGTTCTAAGGAGAGAGAGAGAGAGAGAGAGAGAGAGAGAGAGAGAGAGAGAGAGAGAGAGAGAGGCTGGAAGAGGTGAGAGAATTTAAGCATTTTGGAGCTATCTTGATTAAGTTTGGTGATACAGAAGGAGATATAAGGGAGAAAGCAGTAAAGGGTAGAAGAGTCACTGGGTTCCTTAATCGAATAATAAAAGGTATAGGTGTAAGTATGGAAGTGAAGAAAGGATTAAGGGGCAGCATAATTCTCACAACCCTGATCTATGCAGCTGAAACATGGACATGGAATGAGTCACAGAGGTCTTGAATCCAGGCTGTGGAAATGAACTATTTGAGATGAGCATGTGGTACGACTTGATGGAATGAAGAAAAAATAAAAGAGTGTATGAGAAATGTGGTATGGTAGGGAATTCAAAGGGAATGAATTGTGGAGTGGAAGAATGGGTGAAAAGTAATATTCTGTAGTGGTTTGGGGGTTTAGGAAGAATGCAAGATGGGAAGTTTACAAGGAGAATGTATAAAGAATGCAAGATGGGAAGTTTACAAGGAGACTGTATACTAGTACAAATAAGAGGTTGATGTGAAAGGAAGACCACCTGTGACATGGGGAAATATGAGTGGAAGAGTACTGAAGGGGTAGAAATGGTGTTAAAATGCATGGAATGGCATATGAGAGAGAGAGGTATGTATGGACAGAGATAAGTGGAGACTCACTTGCCATGGCTACCCTCGAGAGTTCCCAGAGGGAACGAGCGTCAGAGATATAGACGAATAGGTAACTTCATTTAGGTAAAGATACGCCATTGGCTCTCAAACAAAAATCATAGTGTAGGGTTGGAATGTTCCATTCTATTAAGACATGAAATAGCACAACCATCTTAAGAAAAAATGCAGGAAATAAAGTTTTGAAATTATTCATCAAGATAACACTGGATAAAAACTCTCTCCAATATGGGGAGAAGTTGCAAATACAAAGCTTTCAATTATCCATAAGCATATTAACCAAAATGAAGCAAACGTACGGAAAATATTGTCTGCACAAGAAGAAAAGGTGACTGCTCTGTTTACTATCTTTTGTTTAGTCCTGTGTAAGACATCAACACAACATAATCATCTACAATAGTATTTTAGGCCTGCAGTGCAATATACTTGCTGTAATATAAAGGCAACTTCACCGAGAATGTCTTAAATGCATTAATTCCTTCTCCATGAAAAAACAAAACCTGGGTAACAAAGAAAAATGCAGTATAAATCCCATGCTACAACTTACTAAGTGGGCAACAGGAACATATGAGAAGACATTACAACTGCCAATTAAATACAATTTCCTAAAGAAACGAGAGAAAACCTGAGAAAAGTTCACGAAAAAAATCAGAAGACTTGTACCTGCTAACAGTAAGAAAGAAGTGTCAGGAGAGATTTGAAGAAGCCTTTCTTCAGCAACAGAATGCTGGATCTATGGCACAAGCAAAACAAAGATGAAATACAATAAACCCTCGATTTAATGGACCCTGATATAACGGATTTTGGATTTAAAGGACAGGGCAAATAATAATACATTTATTAATGATTATTTAAAAAATAACAAAATCACTAATGCCACACCATGTGCATTTCATATCATACTTGTTTTTGGTAGCATGGGGTATACTCACTTTGTTTCAGTCTCAGTCTGCCTCAAGCTATCATGTGGTCTGGTTGTATACAAAGAATTGTGACTTTATTTATTGTATAATTTTGCAATCCTTACAATTCAAGATGGCATAAAGTGATAGAGAAGTTAAAAGAAAGCATGTGAACTGTATATTCTATTTAAAAATGGCCCATAAAGTTACATTCGATTTAATGGACTTTCAGCATTAATGGACACCCACTCCCCCCCCATCAATCCGTTAAACTGAGGGTTACAGTACTGTGAATGTGGACTGCACTGGAAAACTTAGACATATTTATGACAGACATGGAGCCCTGTAACTGGAAAGCTCCCTTCCCACATGCCGACACAGGTAATCACAAATAAAAATGCACACAGTGCCATGTACACACACATATACATATGAAAATAAAAAAAGAAACATACAACAAAGATAGTCTCCCTGATGAGCACAGTCTTTAAAGAAATGGAAAAGATAATCAGAAAGCAAATGGATGACCACTACTTTCAAGGAGATACTATGACAGTGAGAGACAACACTGCTTTGTGGAAAAGGAGGTCATGTGCAACAAAACTCTCAGATTTCTGTAAGCGCGCACGCTGTTTTAAACAAAAGAGAAGGCTGGATATAGTCTATATATGGAATAACAGAAAGCATTTCAATCATTTTCACTGGAAGACATAGGAGGCTGGTAAAGAAGTGTATCTTCAGGCTGGAACAGGAGAAAGACTTCTTCAAAAGATAGAAGATTATCTTAGTGGACAGAGGATACATGTTAGAAAGCCTTCTCAAAATGGGATGAGGTTACTAATGGCATGTCATAGGGTTCTGTTCTGGGTCCAATGCTCTTATTGGTTTGTGTGTATGACTTTCCAAATGGAACGGACTCCTGCCTGAATATGTTAGTGGATGGCATTAAGTTTACGAGGGAAGTAAAAAGTGAGGAGTATTGCATCACCTTACAAGCTCCAAGAATTTCAGCCACTGTAAATGCAATATAAGTAACCTGCAGGAATCTGTGTGTGAGAAGGATGCATGGATAGAATAATCAGAGGTCAAAACATGAAATTAAGCAAGAAACTTGTTAGAAAAGATCCAAAGAAGTACTTTTTTTGGTGTAAAAATTGTGGATGACTGGAATAAAATGAATGATGAAACTGTGAATGCGTACAGCACAGAGAAGTTCAAAAAGTTTAAAGACAGGAGAGAAAATTCGAGATAGGGCCATATTAATGTACAGCAGAAACTAGCAATTACAGACTGTTAAGTCAATAAACTGTGTAACCTGGTGGAAGAACAAGAGGGAACACTTGAAATGCTTAAAAGAAAACAGGAGGGAGGGAACTGATGCTAGAAAGCACATGTTCTGTTAATGTAATTAATACTAAGAGGAAAGGGTCAAGTGGGACAAGTATGAGTGACTCGCAAGATGGCCAGCCAAGGGATACTGTTGGGAATAATGGATGTAGAAAACTGTACATGAAATGATTGAGCAAATGTTCGTACAACAAAAGAAGGTGCTATCATGGAGGTGTAAAGACTTTATGTTGGCATGATATGTACGACAAACTTCAAAGCAGCAACATTATGCTGGTGAGAAAAAAGGTCACTATCAGTCAGGATCAGAGTACTGAAGTGGATCAAAAGAAGCCATAAGAGTTATCCACCAGTAGGTTCGATAAAAGACAGTAGAATCAGTGAAACAATAGGCAGAGGTTCAGACTAACAATAGGTGGAAAGATTCAGACTAGAAATGATATCTGGATTACATGAAGACCAAATTCAAAACAGGAGACAATTCTAGGGTATTACCAGATGCACCAGACATAGTAAATACATCTTACTGAAATTTGGTAAAAAAAAATGAAAGTGAGGATACAATGGATAGAACTGTATTCATTACTTTCAAAATGAAGCATAACAGCCTAATACTGATAAGGCAGGCAAAAAAACTTGCCTCTAATGAAGAAAATGGTAGGAGTTAAAAGAAAGGAGGAGGGGAGATTAAGTAAACAAAACATACAAAAGGCAATGTGGTAGAAATAATCAAGACCAGAGTATGGGTTACTCACAACACCAACTTAAGAAAAATAATTGGAATTTATTCACTACATTTCGAACATCAACCAAATTCTTATTGTAGAGGTACTTACATTGAATCTTTTGTTCTTCTGTAAAGGGTACATGGTAAAATGAAGGAAGTGAGAAGACAAGAGTCAGGTACTTGGCTCTTTTTGTAAGAGAAAGGGTATACAATGGCAAATGCAATGGGGGAAAAAAAAAAAAAGGTAGGGAACATCTTAATTTGTAGAAGACAAATTCTTAGAATGTGTTCAGGAAAACTTCCTGAATTAAGAAGTCACTAATGTTAGAGGGTTACATACATCAACAATGTTTGATCCTCTGTCACATACAAAAGCATGAAAATATAAATAAGATATAGATGCCCCACACTGGAAACAGTCATGTGGCACTCAAATCTGATTATGATGTATGTGAGGAAAAACAATCAAACTAGAGTAAACCAACCCCAAAAACAAAAAGGATGATAAACGATACAAAGCTAAACATAATATTACCAGAGGAACACAATGGAAACCAGAATCACTCTTTCAAAATACAGAATAATGTTACATTTTGTAGTTTTTGTGGAGATAAGGATCAGAGATAAGTTGAGGTATAATGTAAGGAAGAATGGAGAGATAAAAGTACTGGCAAGGGAGAAGATGAATCAGGTACAATGCAAAGCGAGGTATGAAAGAAGAGTGACAGAAAGTTCAGATGAAAGTGCAGTAAATGTAGGTATGCAATCACGTATGAATGAGGTGTTTAAAATGTTCAGAGAAAGACTGTTTATGGGTGAAAAATTAGTATTAAGATACAAGGTTGTGAAATATAAGAATAAAAGTAGAAAACATGGTAGACAGATGAGATTAGAAATGCTATGTAGAGAAGAAAATGGCACATGGTAAATTGCTCAAAAGGAATGTACCAGTGGAAGTTTAGCAAAGGAGGAAGGAAGAATATTAGATGTGTAGGTGAAATATTAAGAGGCTGATAGATGAGAGCAATGGAAGAGTAGGTGAAAATTTTGGAAGAAAGTTAAGTGATAAGTTTTAGGAAAATAAGAAACTACAATGGAAGGAGGTGAAAAATGTGCATGTAAGACTGGAAATGAGATGTGATAAGTAAGGAAGGTGAGCTGCTGAATCAAATGGAGGAAGTGAAAGGAAGATGGAAAGAGTATTTTGAAAAAATGATGACTATGGGAGAAGGTGACACTGCAGTTGTTCTGTGCATGGGTATGAAGGATGGAAGAAAAAGGATACAAGTGCAGGGGCCCATACCAGGACAGGATGTAAAAAGGGAAATAATGAGGTTGAAGGTAGGAAAGCCACCTGGAATAGATGGGATTAAAGCTGAAATGTTGGTATATGGAGGAGAAGGTGATAGAGTGGATGCATTTGATATGTAATTTAGCATGGAAGCAGGAGGATGTGTCTGAGGACTGGGTGAAAGCTATCATCACTGTTCCTTCATTCGAAGGAAAAGGTTCTACGGTGTATATAGAAATTACAGAGGAATGTCTGATAAGTATACCAAGACTGTGTATGCAAGAGTGTTGACTGATAGAGTGATGGAAGTGACTGAAAGCAGAAAAAGTGAGAAGCAAGGAGATTTTAGGAAGGTAGGGGGATGTGTGGATCAGATATTTGTGGTGAGAATAATGGTGGAAAAGTATTTAGAAAAAGGTAAGAAGCTTTTGTGGATCTGGAAGTGTTAAGGATATATAGGTAGGGGTACAACTGTTGGATGGTGTGAAAGCCTTCTATTGAGGAGAAAATGCATGTTTAAGAGTGGACGGAGAGTTAAGTGAAATTTCAGTATACACGTGGGTGGGAGGCAGGGCTCTGTGATGTCACTGTAACATTTTAACATATATATATGGACGGAGTGATAGAAGAGATGAAAGCAAAAGCAGGGAAGGGGGTGCAGAGATGGAATGTAGCAGTGAGGTATGGTGACTAATGACAAGCCTGTTTGAGGATGAAACTGCAATGGTGGTGGCACGGGGGGGGGTGTGTGTGTGTGTGTGTGTGTGTGTGTGTGTTCAGACCACCATTTTGTTTAAACGTACTTGTATAGAACTGCAATATGCAGTATGTTGTGAAAGCTTTTGCTCCAGTGAGCCCCCCACTTTTCAGAAGCTGCCACTGCCCCTGAACTGTGTTGTTTGCTGAGAGTAAGAGGAGTTGCAAAAGCTTGTAAGTGTATTTTGTGGTGTGTGTAAGCTTAGGCAATTAGAGGTAAATGTGAGTAGAAGTAAAGTAATGGTGTATGAATGGAAACAGAGTGAAAGTATAGATTTTGCAAAGCCAGAGAGAATGAGAGAAGAAAGAGTACTAAGTGTAGTGAATTGTATATGGGGAAAGGGAGTAGAAAAACAGAGAGGTGAACAGAAGTTAAGTATCTGGGAGCTATATTGGTTAAGTTTGTTGATAAGGAAGGAGAGATATGGGAGAGAGTAGTACAGGGTAAAAGAGTCATTAGGCCCCTTAATAAAATAATGAAGGTAAAGGTGTAAGTATAGAAGTGAAGAGAGGATTAAGAGAGAGCATGGTCCTCCTGACCCATGATGTTGAAACAAGGACATGGGATGAGTCACAGAGGTCAAGAATCCAGGCTGATGACATGAGCTATTTCAGAGGAGTATGTAGTATGACCAGATGGAATGAAAAAGGTAATGAGAGGGTGTATGAGAGATTTGGTATGGCAGGGCATGCAAAGGAAATGAATTGTGGAATGGTAGAGTGAGTGAAACGTAATACTTTGAGATGGTCTGGGCATGTGGAAGGAAATCAAGATGAGGAATTTACAAGGTAAGTGTAAAATAGTACAGCTGAAAGGTTGGTGTAAGAGGAAGACCACCTGTGACAAATGGGAAAAGAATAGAAGAGTACTATAGGGAGAGAAATGGGGAAGCAATGACTGGATTGGTGTATGCAAGGGAGGCATGTAAAGACAGGTATAAACAGGCTCCCGCTGTGGCCACCACTTAATTTGAGTTTTTGGAGGGAAGGTGTCTGAGAAACAGATAGAGACAGTTACATGAAGCACTGAAAAATATGCCATGGAGTTACTACATGGGTACCAGTGGTAGGAAATGGAAACAGGGGAGGGGGACCTGAACTAAGAGATGTGATTTAATAGATTATATGAAAGAGGTAAAGAAAATAGGAAAATACTAAGGAGAACAGCAGCACAACATCCAAACACCAATGGAAAGGTATGTGAAAGTGTAGAAATGAGTACAATAAATAACATTCCCACAAAAAGAAAAGGGAAAAATACATTGAATTAAATGCCAATATCTCCAGCAATCAGGGTCTTTATCATGATCGAAACGATCAATGGCAAACAAATGCAAAGGAGAAATTAATGAGATGCACAATAGGCTAAGAATAAATTCATTTTTAACAGCTAAAAAAGATAAAAATATGGACAGACTCTGTGCTCCTCAATCAACAGAAGCTATTCAACCTTGTTGAAGAAAAACTGGATCTTCAAATACTTAAGACTTCTGCAAACATATCAGAAAAAAGGATAAGACAAATGTACGTTTTCAAATGGGGCTGTGGAATGAGAAAAAAAAAAGAGGTAATTTCTATATATATCCTGCAGGTCAAACAAAGTATGGTAGAGAGAGAGAGAGAGAGGAAATCCTCCTCTCTTTATTACTGCTTTCTAAAATACAAAGAAGAGTTGTAAAAAGATCATTTTTCAAAAGCTCAGCCATCTATTCCTGATGATACCTTGCTAAAGTGGTAAATGGCAAGCAGGAGTAAAAAGAAAGAAAAAATATTCTTACAGACCTTGGAGCCTCCTTTCAATCCCTATCTATATAAATAACTTGCCAGGACTTGAATCATAACTGAAAAAGTTTGCAGATAATATCAAAAGTACGAAAGAAGAGTGTTACAAAATGCAACAATCTACAAAAAACTTTAGGAGGACTGACTTAAAGGATCTATGTGTCATAGTGGAGGAAGTAATGAGACAACAAAATAGGTGTAAGAAGGCTTCGATGTATCAGTTCCTAACCCTCTGGTGGGTGAATGGCATGTATGAAATGGATCAGTGTAGTATATGAGGGATAATGTGCTGTCAAATGGCTGAACAAGGGCATATGAAGTTGTCAAGGTGAAGTGTGGAAGAGTCTGTAGGGCATGGCTTGGATGTTAGGTTCTGGTTTCAGTGTACTGTATATGACAGCTTGTGAAAGGATATGTGAAAATAAGGAGGAAAGAGGAAATGAGTCTAAAAAATATATTTTCATCTTCAATAAATGCAATGTGATGAAGATGGGACACATTTAGTACAGCCAGTTTATGACTCTTGTGTTAGAGGAAACACATACAGGAAATTAAGTGGGAAAGGGACTCAGGATTGCAAAAGCGGCTATCCAGCCTATCATTATAACTATAACTTAAAGGCATAAAGGAACACTAATTATTGGTCACTCTCAAAACTGCTTTTAAATAAACTAATATGATTTTCAGAAAAGTATTTACATCATATAAAACCCCTTCATATTTGAATCAACAGTATGATCATACTTGAGCAGATAATGATACAATCGATTAAAAGGTGACTTTTCACTTTTTCTTTTCTTTTTAAGGTTCCAGTCACGGACAAAAGTCCACATCAAGGCCGGGCCCTAATTGAAATATAGAGAGAGTTGAGAAATTGGGA
>JAYMFT010279055.1:0-10516 GCA_038088735.1 Panulirus argus | reverse complement strand
AGTCTCAGACAGAAGTAAGATATTAGGAGAGGTACTAGACAGATGGTGTTCAACTGAGGCGAGGTTACTAGAGAGACGACAAATGTTGGTATAGTGAATAGAAAAAGAGGAAGGTCTCACAGAGAGCGGAATTAACCTAGAGGAAGTAGGGTGTTTTTAGATATCTGAGAGAGTGGATATGGCAGCAGTTGGAACTAAGGGAGCTGAAGTGAATCATAGGTTGAGTAAGGGGGTAAAGTTGTATGGAGAAAGTGTGCAAGGACACATATGGGCATGTTTGATGGTATAGTTGTCCTGAAGGTGCTGTGGAGACGTGAAGTGCAAGCTGTAAATAAAATAAATATGGAAGAGGGTGAATGAGTTGGAAATGAAATGCTAGAGGACAATACTTATTATGAGAAAGAAGTGATGAGATGAGAGAGATGTAATAGTAAGAAGAGCATGGTTGAGAGAGCTAAAGAGGGTGTGCTGAAATGGTTTGGACATATGGAGAGGATGAGTGAGGAGAGATTTACTAAGAGGAGATATGTTTCAGAGATGGAGGGAACAAAGAAGTGAAGGAAACTGAGGATGGAATGAAAAATGTTCTTTGTGATAAGAGCCTGAGCATGCAGGAAGGTGTGAGGTGTGAATGGGATAGAATAGCATGGAACAATGTGTTATACAGGAGGCAGTTGACATCATTAGGCTGAACTAGGGTACATGAAGTGGTCAAGGAAAACCATGGGGAAATCTGTGGGGCTTGGCTGTGGATGGAGAGCTAGTTTTTAGTGCATTGTACATGTCAGCGAGTGTGGATACAAGCTAATGATATCATTCTTCTTCTGTTCCTGATGCCACCATGCTGATGCAGGTGACAGCAAACAAGTAAGAAAAAAGATTAACCTATCTGAACCTAGAAAAACTAAGGTTTCAAAATCATGCCTTGTACAAGATCGGCTCTTTGTCTCTTGTTGAATATTTTCCTCTCAACAGAGCTCATAGTTGATCCTCAGCTCTTCTTCATTCTATGACTTTTTTCAGCTTCAGCTTTACCACACTTATCCTTAATGATATCCCTTGAATATCTAAACTTTTTAGTTATGTTTTTTCTCTGACATTCTGATTAATAGTACTAAGTGACTGCTTGTTGCTTTTGGGTTTATGAATGTTGCTGCTATTTGCATCAGTTTTCACCATCCTTCTCTAGTCCAAATCCATCATCAAAGTGACTCACAATTCTGGCCATCTTCTTAGATACAGCAACTAGAATAACATCATCTGCACAAAATAACTATGGGAGCATTCATTCTGTTTACAAGTTTTTCATCTCTTAAGAATATTAGATAGAATGGTGAAATTACAGGACATAAATATGGTATGCATGTGCATGGCAGGACAATTCAAAGTATTCAAGTGGGTAATTGCTCTTTCTTTGCCTGAGTTTTCCATTACAGAACTTCTCTTGCAGCTTTCCTTTCCATGTATTCTCATTGCTTCAGATTAATTTATTTTGCTTTTTCCCACAAGACCTGTTATCCTAAACAAGAATATCATGTAAGGTTAATGAGAGGTAATATAATGTATGATTGTAATTATTACTGATAGGGTAGCTTACTCATAAGTCTACCCTTTGGTTTCCCTTATCTTTGGTTATCTTTGGGGTTTGGTTAATCTTTGGGGTTGGTGCTGGGGATGTCTGTTCAGCAGTTGATTCCAGAAGAGGTTTGTTTATGCACTGGGTACACCCACTAAAAATTTAATGGATTCAAAGTTAATTGGTAAGTAGATCAACATGTTATCAGATTACTGATTGTTTATGATTTAATAGTCATCTCCTTTACTTACTATGTTTTTGTAATCCGTTTTAGGAAACAACTCACATGACTCTGTGGGACACAACTAGTGAGAAAGACATAAGCATCGGAGAAGCTCTTATTTTACAAGGTTTGGCTGTTCCAAGCTGTTCACCTCCAGCTGAAGAATTGGAGCAGCCTGGAAGTTCAAGCTTCTCCAGTTTTGTGCATACAAGATGTAGTAGTCCTAAAAGACAAATCGTTGAAAGCCTCAGTCTTTTAGATAATAATGAAAACTTTGATAATCCAAGCAAAATGAATGCAGAATCTCCATCACTGCCCTTGATACTTGACTCAGTAACACAGACCATACATCCTATGAGAACAGTTGCTGAAAAGGTAACAGAGTCTCAACATGTATTTCCCAAGCCTCAAAGTGTTACTCCAGTAAAGACAGTGGACAGTAAAACTTATAGTCAGTCTTCATTTTCTGAATCTTGTAATGAACATATGGTAAATGCAAATTTAGTTGAAGAAAGGAATAAGAGCTATCTGAATTCCCCTCTTGAGTTCAGTCTCGTTACAACTGCAAGTGGATTTGAAGCTGGAAATATGCATCAGCCAGTCAGTCGGGTTTTTCCTTTTGAATTAGAAGCATTAAAGCAAAGGCTTTATGAAGATTATAATTTAGTTAATGCTGCTCTGAAGTACATAAAAGGTCCTTTCAGTGAAGAATTTCCATATCTTGATTTGACTTCACCTACACCATTGAGTTTTACTCAGGCATCATCTTCATCATATCCAGTTGCAACAGCGTCAGCCTTGTCATCTGTAGATAACAGGCATTATCTTGACAAAAGTTTCCCCTTACTTGCATCTTCTGTATCAGATAAAGTAATCTCTTGCCAGAGCAATGAAGTTAGTGAAAATAATGCTGAAGTTTCGACTAATTTAAAGGTTCCTGAGAGGCTCAACTTATTTGATGAATCATCACCGCAGAACCAAAAAGCACCACAAGATTTACAATTGTTGTCAAGAAACTTTGCACAAGTAACTGATGTACAGAGGATTTGTTCAATTGCCATGAGTCCTCCACCTGGATTTGGACCATCTCTAACAAACTTCCAGTCTCTAGAACCTCCTCTTGGATTTCAAGCATTTCCGGCAAATCTGAAAACCATAGATCCATCTCCAAGATTTGGAACACTCCATCCAGTTTTTCAAAATGTAGATGGCTCACCCAGTTCTGAGCCATTATCTACTGACCCTGAGATATTAAGTAATCCACCACAATTTGCATCATCATCATCCTTGAACTTCCAGGTGATAGATCCTCTACCTGGAATTGGGTCAATGCTTGGTAAATACCAGACTACCATCTCATCTGGATTCCTGACTAATGTGACAAAAGTTTTTACCCATCCCATTATGTGTACCAGAGTAAATGATGAGATATTCTACAGTGATGAGTAAGTTATTTTTTACACTTGTTATGCTGAGTACTTTGATATAGTTTGCATATTACATTTGTTGTGAGTCTCACAGTTAGTTCCTTTGTTGGCAAGAAATACCCTGAAATATTCTGAACAGATATGATATGATATTTTTAGCAATATCCATCTCTTTGTGTGAACCCACATAGCAGGTAATATGTTTACATCATATTTGTACACTGGTAGTTACTATTACTGTATCTTTCATCATCATGAATTTATTGTCCCATTTGTCTTTCAGTTGTCATGTCATTTGCTGTTGATATGTATTTTACCAACCTATGCACTAAGACATAATTTCCCTTTCCATGTTGTCCTTGTGTCCAGACTGTTGCATTTTGTCCATGTTACTGTTATGCACTTGATCATTGAAAGTGGAGAGCATGAAATGTAATCTCTCCCTTTTTCTTGTACATTTTTCTATAACTACGGGTTTATTACTGTTTTCCTCTATAGAAGGGAGAACAGATTGCATTTGCTCAGTTTTATCTAATTTTTAGTTTTCTTCCACACAATCACCACCCAAACCCTGGTATTTTGACCTGACCCTTTTGGATCAAGTCAAAGACCAGTGTTAGGGTGCTGATTGTGTGAAAGATAAATGAAAATGAAAATAAGAAGGAACTAAGGAAAAGACTGTTCTTCCTCTTATGGAGGGAGACATAAGGGTCAGTGGTGTTGGTGGTTCAGTGCATATATAGAGGGTGAAGTGAAAATATGTTTGTTAAGGGTAAAGAGATGTGTTTGTTAAGGTTGAAGTGAATTCATATTTGTTGTGAATATAGTAAAGGTGTGTTTGTTGAGGTTTAAGTACTATGGTTGATAAGGGTGAAGTGAATTGAGGTACATCAGTGGTATAGTGGAAATGAGTTTGGCCTTGCCTCCATAGTGAACAGAAAGGTGAGTGATTGTGCAGAGGGAGACACATTGCAGTCACTTGTGAATGTTAGAAAGGAATTGAAGCAGGAACAGACCATTGGGTCCTTTCAAGGCTTTTTATGATTATGGAAGATATTGTTTGAGATAGTTAAGCCCTTTTCAATAAACCACTTACTATGGGAAGAGTTCCAGATGAATGGAAGTTTGCCAATGTAACACTTATATTCCAAAAAGGTAATAACTCTCTCACCAGAAATTATCGTCCATTTAGCTTAACATCTATAGTTGGAACATTGAACAGGAGTGTTCAGTAGAAGTAGTTGTTAGGAATATTAGGTAGGAGCATTAGGTAAAAGTAATAGCTTGTAATATAATGTAGACACATTAGATAGTAGTAGTCAGTAGGAAAATTAAGGAGGAGCTTCTGAAAACACTGCTCTAGAGTTGCCTTCTGCCAGTGGCTTGTTAATGATGAGGTGCTATAGGCTAAAAAATAGTACTGGAATTCACTTTTTATGGTCACTCTTTTGCCATGGCCACCCCGTTGAAGTTCATGAGATGTAGATAGATGGATAGAAGATACCAGAAACTCACGGATTAGAATGGTAAAAGTTAAAAGGAGTACAGCAAATAATTTATAAGCCAGGGACTTGAAGCAAAATATTTGTCGTCTGCTCTTAAATGTATCTATAGTACTGCTTTCAACCACACTGATTGGCAAATTGTTCCATTTGTTAACAGTGTTTAAGAAAAAATTATTAAGACCATGATGTGATTTTAAGCTTCATCCAGGACAAACATTAAGAGATTCAAAACATGCATAGCAAGAAGGTTGCCTCTCAGAACAAAAGGAATCCAAAGAGAAGGAAAGTCTGTGCTGAAGTTTCATTTCTTGGCTATATTCAGGTTATGGGGCATTCTTTCATTTGATGCTTCCTAGGACTGGTAGAATGCCTGTATAGTGCCATTACATAAAGGCAAGGGTGACAAAAATAAGTGTTTGAATTACAGAGGTATGAGCTTGTTGAGTATACGTGGTAAGGTGTATGGGATTTGGGAGAGTAGTAATTTTAAGGGTGATGGAATGCACCGGGCATCAGACTGGGGAGCAACAATGTGACTTTAGGAGTGGTGCTTAGATGATTCTTTGTGAGAAATATTTAGAGAAAGACAAGGATTATAATAATGATTGTAATATTTGTTAGAGAAAGGTTCGAATGGTTAGGCTTGGTTTTGAGCTGTGAATGAGTAGGGTATGTCTGTCCTTGATGCACCCATTTTCCTTTAAGATTCTCTAAGGTAACTCCAGAAAAATTAATGAGGCTTGTTTTGACATTGACAATTTGCCATTTATGACAGCATAAGAACTGAACATCCTTGTACAGTCCTAGTCTTCTCATGAGGCATACAGACTGTCTTGTGATTTTGCATAGTGGGGAAGCTTATTAGCAAATCTCCATTGAACCAAACTTGAGTTACAATATAGTATTCTATATCTGTAGTTTTTGTAGCTACTTACAAGTTAACTGCTACGTTCTCCAGGATTTTGAAAGGTTATGCATTAACCTCAATCATATTACATGCTCCATTTTCACAGTTATGTACTAAACCTATTGGCAAACATCTAATACATTTCTGCTTAATTAAATTAGTTTCAGCTCAAGCACCTACAAAGATTTTGATTGTTTCATTAATCTGTTCCTTAAAGAGAGAATCATTAGTACCATTTGTACCTCAAGTTTGATTCATATCTTTCACAATGATCTAACACAACATGGGAATTGAAGACACAAAAAGGACTTAGCTGTCACTTGTTGGTCTACTTATATGTTCTTATGTCCACTGTCTTTGAGCCTGGATGGGATTTTCCTGTATCAAAGGAATGTGGAAAATTTATATAGCAGGACTCATTGAAGGGAGGGGCAAAGCCTTGATTTATGGGTAGTCTTTAGTTGGCTCAAGCCTGCAACTACCAGCAGTCTCTTTTGTTGTGACTGTTTTTGTGATGGAAGGAATAATGATTCGGAGGATGTTGGGTTATCAAAGGCTGGGGAATAGCTCATGTAGGTTGTCGGTGTGGAAAGGGCAGTGCAACTAAAAATGGACTGGTAGATCAGTAGTGTCCTACTTGCTTCATTGATAGCAGTGTATTGTTGTATGCCAAGGTTGTAGGCTGTTATGGTGTATATGATTGTGTCTGCATTTTTGGAGGTCTTTTGGTTATTCCACATCTTGAGTAGCCTCGATAATGAACTGCAAGCTAGGAACACCATAGCTTCATATATGTCATTTGTAGAGGCCTTTGTCTGTAAAATTTGGCATGTAATGTTGTTCAACATGACATTCAAGAAAAATACCTAATTTTAAACATGCAGATTTTAGTGATCTTCACTTTGCTCATGACAGACAAACCTAGGATGATATGGTTAATGAAAACGACATGAACATGGCTTGGAAAAGTTCAGTAAAATCTTCAAAGTAGTCGAGGGAATATATATGCTAATGCATAGTAGATGGCCTATTTCTAAAACAAAGCCAAGGTGATGGAATGGTGAAATAAAAGAGTGCCTGTTATCTAAGAATGTATTCATTAGAAACTTAAAGAAACCAATAAATAACACGATAGAGTGAATTATGTAAAATTGCATAGAGAAAGGAAGAGAGTTATATGAGAAAGTAACCATTAATACAAAACATACGTTGCAGAAAACAGAAAAAGAAACCCTAAGGAGTTTTACATTTATGTTAGAAGCAGGAGAGTCATTACCCAGTCAATTGGTCCATTGTTTATGGAAAATAGTGACTTGTTTCAAGACAGTGAAGACGTGACAAAAATCTTGAGTGACTTTTTTTACATTTATATTACAATCAAAGACACAACCCATGTCCCACATACAGTTTCATTGAAGAGAGATGAGAATGTTCATCAACAAGTTGACATAAAAGCTGAAGACATACCATCAGCAATAAATGGAATGAAAATATGTAAAATGGCAGTCTCTCATAGGTTTTATTCAAGGACAATGAAAGAGGCAAAAAGTGAGATAGTTAAGCACTTGAGTGCCCTTTTCAATAAGTCACTTGTTAGGGAAAAGTTCCAGATGAATGGAAGTTTGCCAACATAACACTTATATTAAAAAAAGGTAATATGTCACTCAACAGAAATTATTGTCCATTTAGTTGAGATCTGTGGTTGGAAAATTTATGGAAACATTCATTCAAGATAGAACTGCAAACCATTTAGAGGACCACCACTTAATAATGATTCTCAGCATGGTTTTCAACAAAATCGTTCATGTTCGACAAATCTGCTAGATTTCTTTTGTGATATAATCAACATGTATAATGAAATTAAACAGTTGATGTCATCTATCTTAGTTTTGAAAAAGCTTTTAGTATAATTTTGCATTGAAGGTTACTCGCAAAAATTAAGTCACATGGCACATGACACTGATATGGTTGTGCTTCAGTGGATAGGAAATTGGTTGCCAGGCCATAAACAAAGAGTTGTAGTAATGGTCAAGAGTCAGAATGGTTAGACATAACAAGTGGAGTACCACAAGGATCAGTATTGGGGCTGGTTCTCTTTCTTGTATATATTAATGATATTTATAATGGACTGCATTGCAAGTTATCAAAATTTGCTGATGATATAAAGTTGGGAAATAAGTATACAAATATGCTTGAATGCCTCAAACTGACATAGACAAACTGATGGATTGGGCTTATAGGTGGTAAATGAATTTTGATATAGCCAAGTGCAAAGTTTTACATTGTGGTAGCAAAAATGTAAAGGCAGGCTACAGTATGAATTCTGTTGAACTGCAAAAAGTAAGTGAGGAAAAAGACGTGCATAATAATGTATGGTGACCTAAAACCAAGTAAGCAGTACACCAAAGCAGTTAAAAGAGCAAAGAGAATTCTTGGATTCAGGATATAGGATTAATACCATTGTCTTAGTGTCTTGACAGATTTTTCCTTTAGAACATTATCTTTCCTGTCAAGTTAGAATATTTAAGGATTAGTCTTAAAGGAGAGAACATAGGGAAAGATTTGTTTCTTCACCTGGTCTCTTTTAAGCCTCATTAGCAAGTAATTTTTCATTTTGGATCAAAATATTGTTATTCATTTCACAGTGAGACCAGACTGATGGAAGCTATGACAGAAGGAAAGGAAGTGGCTTCTGTCTAGGCTTTCTAAAGGAAGTTCTCTTAGTATGAGACCTGCAAAAGAAGTATAAGGCATTAGACAGGCCCATTTATTTGACAGCAACCCCCCCATCTTTTTTTTGTCACATTTAGAGATGTACATCGCAGGTCAAAGAGAAAACTGATGATTGGTTTTTAGATGGAGCCACCTGCACTTAATAACAGTGATATCATGGGCCAGGGTAGGTTACTGTGTGGTGTTTGGGGTTTCTTAAGAATAAGCATTAGCTAGCTTGTTGAAATCCAGTGCATAAACACAATTAAATGTAAAATGTTTTGATTCTGTTGTCCACTGGACCTCTCTCTTGCTGCTTCGGTAGTGAAATGGTTTCTCATACTTCAAATCTATATTTTTACCACCCTCAAGTGAGGAATGATTTGAAATGGATTCTGGCTGTATGGAAGCATTTATAATGCATTCAGAGCTCTTAGATTGCTCTTGGCACTTTTAAAAGAAGTCAGCATGTTGTTTTGACCTATGTACTGCAGTGTATTGTAAGTTGTATGGAATTTACTGATTTTTTTAAGAAAGATACTAAAGTACGTTCTTGTGTACCCCATTAAGTTCTTTAATAACAATGTATGTGTACTTAAAAAACAGAGAAGATGAGGTGGCCGTGCAGCACTTCAAATCATCTAAGAAGCATTATTATTGTGATTGTATAGTAAAAGCTGTAGTACTGACTACTGGCAACGTACTCCATGTTCTTGTGTTAGATGGAACAGCCTTCGTCCTGAGTGTAGAGCTATCTTGCTTGCTTTGGCATGCTGATGTCCTTGAGTCTCTTCTCCATCAGAAAGGAATAAGCCTACCCAAGATTGAACTAGAAAAAGGGTCTAATGCAAATGTGATCATTCAGTTGATAGAGTAAGTGTTCATTGTTTTTTCACTCATAGTCTTTTAATGCTGTTTTCCTCCTTGTAACATTATCACAAACCCAGGTACAATAATTTTTGTAATGCTAGTCTGTCATAAATCTACTCAGGCTTGCGTCTCTGTCATTGACTCCACTCTTTGCTCATGATACATAGTTTTCATACATACTTGTATCCTCTTAATTTTTTCTCTTTCTTTGTAAGTGTAATTTCCTACTTGTTCAGATTGGAGAGTTAGTTACACACTCATAGGGTTATTATATTAAACTTTCTGTAGTATCTTAAAACATTTTAGATATCCTAATATTATCTTCATTAACATTTGCACCACTTAGATTTTTCCATTCTTCCTCTGCTTATATGTATGTACTGTAGAGAGTGGAATATCCAGCCCTTTCCTGTAGTGTCAGTCAAACATTTTACAGCCTAGTAATGGGCTTCTTCTGGTGCAGGGCTCCTAACTATCTCAGTGATTTATTTTTGTCATTACTTTCTGTCTTGAGGTGAACAGCCTTTGCAGTCTTAAAATTTCCATGCATTATCTGTTATCTTTAGTTTATTGACAGCTATTAAACTGTATCTCTCCCATTTTTACCCAACACTCTCTCTTTCCTACTACTGGTATGCAGCTGCCAACTCCCTTATCATAAATTTACTAAAGCCTTCCATGACTTTTTCTATGGACTGATTGTGAATTATTTCCACCAGTTAATGTTTTTAAGGAAACTGTTTTGCTTTTGATAGCTACTAACTTTTTATCTCTTCCCGGAATATGATTTCTTCACTGATTTCATGGCTGTTTCTTTTTGTACCTCAAAATCAGATTTGAGTTCTTTCCAAGCAGAATATTGATTCTTATATTTTCTATTATTTTTGTATTTTATGTGACTGAGAGTAAGTCCTAATGTTGTGTTTACCCCCTTATTCTAGTATTCTCAGAGACATTGAAGAGGAAGTTATTGAGAACACATTCTAGGAATTAATATCCCCATGATTTTCTTCCCCATTTTGATTAAAGTGTTCCCAGTCATTTTCCATGTATTTAAAATCCCCTTTTATTTGCTTAATTATGTTTAGAGTTGGGATTGGGGCTGGGGACTCCAGTTCTGCAAAGTCTTCGCAAAAGGTGCTTGTGGCTCCAGAAGAAAATTGCATGCCTGTACCTCTTTTGGGCAAGAGATGTAGATTTGCATGGGTTGTTTGCATGCCTAAGAAGCAAAAAAAGTTTAATGGATTCTTTTTTTTTTTTTTTTTTTTTTTTTTTTTTTTTTTTTTTTATGTTTTC
>JAYMFT010279044.1:0-10516 GCA_038088735.1 Panulirus argus | reverse complement strand
TATATTTCAATTAGGGCCCGGCCTTGATGTGGACTTTTGTCCGTGACTGGAGCCTTCAACATAAAAAAAAAAAAAGCCTTACAACATCCCCACTGGGAACACAAGTTGGGATATCATGGCCAGCCTTGCCACATGTCCACTGGAAACAAAAGGTGGGTTAGCATGGCCAGCCCTACAACATACTCACTAGAAACACAAGGTGGGATATCATGACAAGCCTTAAATGCTCACTGCAAAAACAAGGCGGGATGTTATGACCAGCATTACAACATGCCCACTGGGACCACAAGGTGGAATATCATGGCCAGCCTTACTACACCCCCAATGGGAAAGCCATTTAGGATATCATGACTGGCCCTACAACATGCCCACTGGAAGCAAAAGGTTTAATATCATGGCCATCCTTACAACATCCCTACTGGGAACACAAGGAGGGATATCATGGCCAGCCCTAAAACACATACACTGGAAGCAAAAGCTGGGATATCATGGAGAGCCTCACAACAAGCCCACTGGGAACACAAATAGGATATCATGGCCAGCCTTACAACATGCCCACTGGGAACACAAGATGTCATATCATGGGCAGTCTTACAACATGCCCACTGGAAAAAAAAGGTGGCACATCATGACCAGCCTTACAAACATGCCCACTGGAAAAACAATTTGGGATATAATGGCTAGCCTTACAACAAACCCACTGGGAAAACAAGGTGGGATATCATAGCCAGCCGTACAACATGCCTAATAGAAAACAAGGTGTGATATGTTGGCTAGCCTTAAAACATACCCACTGGGAACACAAGGTGGCATATCATGGATATCCTTATAACATCCCCACTGGAACCACAAGATGGGATATCATAGCAAGCGTAAAAACATCCCCCACCGCGAAGAAAAGGTGGGATATCATGGCCAGCCTTACAACATGCACATTGGTAAAAAAAAATGGGATATGTTGGATAACCTTAAAACATACCCACTGGGAAAACGAGGTGGGATATCATAGCTATCCTTATAACATGCCCGCTGGGAGTACAAGGTGGAATACCGAGGCCAGACTTACAACATGCCCACTTGGAGCACAAGGTGGGATATCATAACCAGCCTTACAACATTCCTAGTGGAACCAAAAGGTGGGATATCATGGCCAGACTTATAATATCCCCACTGGGACTACAAGGTGGGATATCGTGGATAGCGTTACAACATCCCCAATGGGAATACAAGGTGGGATATCATGGCCATCCTTACTACATCCATACTGGGACCACAGGGTGAGATATCATGGCCAGTCTTAAAAAATGCCCACTGGTACCACATAGTTGGATATTATGGCCAGCCTTATAACAGGCCCACTGGGAAAACAAGGTGGGAAAACTTGACCAGTATTACAACATTCCCAGTGGTACCACAAGGTGGGCTATCATGGCCAGCCTTACAACATCCCCAATGGGCACTGGGAACACAAGTTGGGATATCATGGCCAGGCTTACAACATGCCCACTGGGAACACAAGGTGGGATGTCATGTCCAGCCCTACATCACACCCACTGGGAACAAAAGGTAGGATATCATGGCCAGTCTTATAACATCCCCAATGGGAACATAAGGTGGGATATCATAGCCAGCATTACAACATCCCAGTGGGACCACAAAGTGGGATATCATAGCCAGCCTTACATCATCCCCACTGGGACCACAAGGTGGGATATCATGCCGAACCTTACAACCTCCCCACTGGGACCACAAGGTAGGATATCATGGCCAGCCTAACAACAACCCCACTGGTAACACAAGGTGGGATATCATGACCAGCCTTACAACATCCCCACTGGGAAGACAGGTTGGGACATTATGGCCAGCTTTACAACATGTCCATTGGAACACAATATGGGATATCATGGCCAGGCTTACAACACACCCACTGGGGACACAAGATTGAATATCACAGCCAGCTTTACAAGCCTTACAACAGCCCACTGGGAACACAAGTTGGGATATGATGGACTACCTTACAACATGCCCACTGGGACCAAAAGGTGGGATATCATGGCCAGCCATACAACATGCTCATTAGGGAGCATAAGGTAGGATATCATTACCAACCATAAAACATGCCCACTGGGAACACAAGGTGTAATATCATGGCCAGCCTTACAAAATGCCCACTGGGACCACAAGGTGGGATATCATAGCCAGTCTTATATGCCAACTGGGACCACAAGGTGGGAAATCGTGGCCAGCCTTACAAGCCTTACAACACGGCCACTGGGACCACAAGTTGGGATATCATGGCCAGTCTTACAAGCCCACTGGGACCACAAGTTGCGATATTGTGGCCAGCCTTACAAGTCTTACAACACGCCCACTGGGACCACAAGGTGTGATATCATGGCCAGTCATACATGCCCACTGGAACCACAAGTTGGGATATCGTGGCCAGCCTTACAAGCCTTACAACACGTTCACTGGGACCACAAGGTGGGATATCATGGCCAACCTTACAAAACACCCACTGGCAACACGATGTGAGATATCATGGCCAGCCTTACAACACACCCGCAGGGAACAAAAGGTGGGATATCATGGTCAGCCTTACAACACACCCACTGGAAACACAAGGCGGGATTTCATGGCCAGCCTTAAAACATCCCCACTGGGAAAAGAAGGTGGGATATCATGGCCAGCCTTACAACATACCCACTGGGAACACAAGGTGGGATATCATGGCCAACCTTACAACACATCTACTGCGAACACAAGGTGGGATATAATGGCCAGCCTTACTACATCCCTATTGGGAACACAAGGTGGGGTATCATGACCAGCCTTACAACACACCCACTGTGAACATATGGTGGGATATCATGGCCAGCCCTACAACACACACACTGGGAATACAAGGTGGGATATCATGGCCAGCGTTACAACACACCCACTCGGAACACGAGGTGGGATATCATGGCCAGCCTTACAACACATCCACTGGTAACATAAGGTGAGATATCATGGCCAGCCTTACAACAAACCCACTGGGAACACAAAGTGGGATATCATGGCCAGCCGTACAACACACCCACTCGGAACACTATGTGGGATATCATGGCCAGCCTTACAACACACCCAATGGGAACACAAGGTGGGATATCATGGCAAGCCTTACAACACACCCACTCGGAACACTATGTGGGATATCATGGCCAGCCTTACAACACACCCACTGGGAACACTAGGTGGGATATCATGGCCAGCCTTACAACACACCCAATGGGAACAAAAGGTGGGATATTAAGGCCAGCCTTACAACACACCCACTGGGAACACAAGGTGGGATATCATGGCCAGCCTTACAACACACCCACTGGGAACATAAGGTGGGATATCATGGCCAGCCTTACAACACACCCACTGGGAACACAGTGTGGGATATTAAGGCCAGCCTTACAAAACACCCACTGGGAACACAAGGTGGGATATCATGGCCAGCCTTACAACACACCCACTGGGAACACTATGTGGGATATCATGGCCAGCCTTGCAACACACCCACTGGGAACACAATGTGGGATATTAAGGCCAGCCTTACAACACACCCAGTGGGAACAAAAGGTGGGATATCATGGCCAGCCTTACAACACACCCACTGGGAACACAAGGTGGGATATCATGGCCAACCTTACAACGTGCTCACTAACATCTCTAAGACTTCCCCTGCCAGTACTCTACCCTAGGTACCCTCACTAACATCTCACGTGATGACCTTTGTGGGGGCAACACTATATCTAATGACGTCATCACAACCCCCTGGCGAGCTGCCGCGCCGTGCCATCCGGCCTCATGACGACTCTCTTGCTGAACCCAGCGCAGAGTTGGTCTTATTGTAGTTTACTGTGACATCTCGGGGCGGCCCTGAGCAGGGTAGAGGAGGCGGGTACCATAGTTCCTGCTTCAGGTGGTGGGAGATGCGTCAAGATGACACAGGGAAACGTTGGCACAAGACACACTGACCCACAGGCAGCACACGGCCGCCTCCTCTATCATGGATGGTCACACGATAATGGGTAAAAGTTCAATGTGTGTCCTTGCGCATGAGAGAGGCGAGGGGCCGAGAATCCTTGATCCCCCAACAGCCGGAGGTCACTCGTCAAATATCACCGGGTCACTCACGCAACAAGACAATTACAGATTCACTTTCTTAACGAGTTCACTCCACACAGACAACCGCTCCACACAGACAACCCCTCCACACCAGACAACCCCTCCACACAGACACCACAGACAAGCCCTCCACACAGACACCACAGACAACCCCTCTACACCAGACAACACCGACAATCCCTCCACACAGACACCACAGACAATCCCTCCACACCAGACAAGCCCTCCACATAGACACCACAGTCAAACCCTCCACAAAGACACCACAGACAACCCCTCCACACAGACACCACAGACAACCTATCCACACAGACAGCACAGACAAGCACTCCACACAGACACCACAGACAACCCCTCTACACCAGACAACACCGACAACCCCTCCACACAGACACCACAGACAACCCCTCCCCACCAGACAAGCCCTCCACACAGACACCACAGTCAAGCCCTTTACAAAGACACCACAGACAACCCCTACACACCAGACAAGCCCTCCACACAGACACCACGGTCAATCCCTCTACAAAGACACCACAGACAACCATTCCACACAGACACCACAGACAACTCCTCCACACAGACACCACAGACAACTCCTCCACACAGACACCACAGACAAACACTCCACACAGACACCACAGACAACCCCTCTACACTGGACAACACCGACAATCCCTCCACACAGACACCACAGACAACCCCTCTACACAGACACCACAGACAACCCCTCCACACCAGACAAGCCCTCCACACAGACACCACAGTCAAGCCCTTTACAAAGACACCACAAACAACCCCTTCACACAGACACCACAGACAAGCACTCCACACAGACACAACAGACAACCCCTCTACACCAGACAACACCGACAACCCCTCCACACAGACACCACAGACAACCCCTCCACACCAGACAAGCCCTCCACACAGACACCACGGTCAAGCCCTCCACAAAGACACCACAGACAACCCCTCCACACAGACATCACAGACAACCCCTCCACACAGACAAGCACTCTACACAGACACCACAGACAACCCCTCTACACCGGACAACACCGACAACCCCTCCATACAGACAAGCCTTCCACACAGACACCACAGACAACACCTCTACACCGGACAACACCGACAACCCCTCCACACAGACAAGCCTTCCACACAGACACCACAGACAACACCTCCACACTAGACAACACACCTTACAGTCACGTTCCACGCTGTGAAGCTACAAGAAGTACCCCGGCCAGAGGTGGCTCAACCAGAAGTGGCTCAACTAGTAGTGGCTCAACCAGTGGTGGCTCAACCAGGGGTGGCTCAGCCACGAGTGGCTCAACCAGGGGTGGCTCAGCCACGAGTGGCTTAACCAGTGGTAACTCCACCAGTGGTGGCTCAGCCACAAGTGGCTCAACCAGTGGTGGTTCAGTCAAAAGTGACTCAACCAGTGATCGCTCATCCAAAAGTGGCTCAACCAGTGGTGGCTTACCCAGTGGTGCCTCGGCCACAAGTGGCTCAACCAGTGGTGGTTCACCTACAAGTTCCTCAACCAGTGGTGATTCACCCACATGTGGCTCAACAAGTGGTGGGTCAACCGATGGTGCCTCAGCCAAAAGTGGCTCAACCAGTGGTGGCTCAGCCACAAGTGGCTCAACCAGTGGTGGTTCGGCTACAAGTGGCTCCACCAGTGACGGCTCAGCCACATGTGGCTCAACCAGTGGTGACTCAACCATTCGTGTCTCAGCCACAAGTGGCTCAACCAGTGGTGCCTCAGCCACATGTGGCTCAACAAGTGGTGGATCAGCCACATGTGGCTCAACCAGTGATGGCTCAGCCACAAGTGGCTCAACCAGTGATGGCTCAGCCACAAGTGGCTCAACCAGTGGTTGCTCAGCCACATGTGGCTCAACCAGTGGTGCCTCAGCCACAAGTGGCTCAACCAGTGATGGCTCAGCCACAAGTGGCTCAACCAGTGGTGGCTCAACCATTGGTGCCTCAGCCACAAGTGGCTCAACCAGTGGTGCCTCAGCCACATGTGGCTCAACAAGTGGTGCCTCAGCCACAAGTGGCTCAACCAGTGATGCCTCAGCCACAAGTGGCTCAATCAGTGGTGGCTAAGCCACAAATGGCTCAATCAGTGGTGGCTCAGCCAGAAGTGGCTCAACCAATGGTAGCTTAACCAGTGGAGGCTCAGCCACCCTTAGCTCAACGAGTGATGGCTCAGCCACAAGTGGCTCAACCAGTGGTGGCTCAGCCAAAAGTGGCTCAACCAGTGGTGGCTCAGCCACAAGTGCTCAACCAGTGGTGGCTCAACCAGTAGTGGCTCAGCCACAAGTAGCTTAATCAGTGATGGCTCAGACATAAGTGGCTCAACCAGTGGTGGCTCAGCCACAAGCGCTCAACCAGTGGTGGCTCAACCAGTGGTGGCTCAACTAGAGGTGCCTCAGCCACAAGTAGCTCAACCAGTGATGGCTCAGACACAAGTGGCTCAACCAGTGGTGGCTCAGCCACAAGTGCTCAACCAGTGGTGGCTAAGCCAGAAGTGGCTCAACCAGTGGTGGCTCAGCCACTATGGCTGAACCAGTGATGGTTCAACCAATGGCGGCTCAGCCAGAAGTGGCTCATCCAATGGTGGCTCAACCAGTGGTGGCTCAGCCACATGAGGCTCAACCAGTGGTGGCTCTGCCACATGAGGCTTAACCAGTGGTGGCTCTGCCACAAATTGCTCAATTAGTGGTGGCTCAGCCACATGTGGCTGAACCAGTGATGGCTCAACCAATGGCGGCTCAGCCAAAAGTGGCTCAACCAAAGGTGGCTTTACCAGTGGTGGCTCAGCCACAAGTGGCTCAACCAATGGTGACACAGCCAAAAATGGCTCAATCAATGGTGGCTCAGCCAGAAGTAGATCAATCAGTGGTGGCTCAGCCAGAAGTGGCTCAAGCTGTGGTAGCTCAGCCAGAATTGGCTCCATCAGTAGTGGCTCAGTCAGTGCTAGATCAAACAGCGGAGGCTCAGCTAGAGGTGGCTGATCAGCCAGTGATGACGCATCCAGAGGTGGCTCAGTCAGACGTGACTCAGCCAATTGTGGCTTAGCCAAGGGTGGTTCAGCCAGGGGTGGCTCAGCCAGTCGTGGGTCAGCCAGAGGTGGCTCAGCCAGTCACGGCTCAGCCAGAGGTGGCTCAGCCAGTGGTGGGTCAGCCAGGGGTGGCTAATCCATTCCCGGTTCAACCAGTGGAGGCTCAGTCAAAGGTGTCAGCCAGTGGTGGCTCAACCGGAGGGAATGTGCGAGGGAGGTGGCGGAGGTAGAGGAAGCAGGGCCAGTTGTGGCAGACACATCTGGGAAACGTTGTTACAACAGCCATCGTGATGAAGGCAATGGCCCAGACCCCTCATCATCACCAGGGAAACAACCACTGTATAACACAACATCACAGCACAACAACATTTCCGTATTTTGTAGCAAGGCTACATCACCGACTGCCCACTTCCCATAGTCAGTGTACACGCAACATGTAGCACATGTAATGTTTATGGATATCTACCGTACAGCACATATTACGTCAGAATACATAGTACATATAATGACAGCGTACAACCTCTGTAGGTCATGTGACGTACACCTGGATGTACTCTGGCCATGTACTAGAGCAAATACACAGTACCTGACATGTATTACACAGGGTGTACTTCATGTGGAGTACATAACGTCAGTATATATCCTGATGAATTCATACCGTCAGTTTTCTCCTATAGTAAAAACCCATTACGAGCAGTATACATACACTGAACGGGACACTACTGCCGTATAAACGACGTCAGTGTACATCCTCTCTACTACCGTCTACATGTCGTCAGTGTACGTCAGCGTCTGGCTTTCCATAGCAAGCGTCTCTCCGGGTGACGCCTCTGTCTCTACTGTTTGCTGTTGTGGGACTGAGAAGGTGTGCCCGTCTGCCTCTCCTCCCGACCCACAATTCAGCTGAGGTCACACAGGCCAGCGGAACTTGACATACAAGGCCGGGAAAAAACTTGCCTTCCCACTAATTGCTTTTAGTTTTTATCTCAAGCTGAAATCATCTCAAATATTTGTGCAGCGACGCGTCCTATTGTCCAGTGCAAGTGCGTAAACCTCTCTCCTTCCTCAAATAAAAGGTGTTTTTCATCTTTGGCCAAAAACATCTCTGAAAAATTCTGCCATACTACCTTCCCTTGGCTTGCCCTCGCTGACTGACGAGACTCACTGACAAAGCGACTATCTCGGGATCTCGTTTCTCCTCTGACTCCTCCCTGGTTGGCTAAATCCCCCCCCCCAACCATCGACCCCCGAAAGACCCCCCCCCCGCCCCTCTTCCTAATTCTGTAGTACTACTGTAATACCATTTTTTTTTTTTACTGTTCAGAGAGTACCTCCCTCTTGACACAACCAATGCGTATGGACCAGAGTGTATCTCCCTCTGCACACAACCAAGGCGAATGGACCAGAGAATATCTCCCTCTGGGCACATCCCAGGCGTATGGACCAGAGAGTATCTCCCTCTGGACATAACCCAGGCGTATGGACCAGAGACTACCTTCCTCTGGACACTACCCAGACGTATGGACCAAAGAGTATCTACCTCTGGACACAACCCAGGCGTATGACCCAGAGAGTGTCTTCATTTGGACACAACCCAGGCGTATGGACCAGTGAGTACCTCCCTCAGGACACAACCCAGGCGTACGGACCACTAAGTATCTCCCTCTGGACAAAACCCAAGCGTATCGACCAGAGAGTATCTCCTTCTGGACAAAACCCAGGAGTATGGACAATAGAGTGTATGGAAAAGAGAGTACCTCCCTCTGGACAAAACCCAGGAGTATGGACCATAGAGTGCATGGACTAAAGAGTGTCTCCCTCTGGACAAAACCCAGGAGTATAGACCATAGAGTGTAAGGACCAGAGAGTATCTCCCTCTGGACAAAACCCAGGAGTATGGACCAAAGAGGGTATGGACAAGAGAGTATCTCCTTCTGGACACATCCCAGGCGTATGGACCAGAGAGTATCTCCCTCTGGACACAACCCAAGCGTATGGACCAGAGAGTATCTCCCTCTGGACACAACCCATGCGTAAGGACCAGAGAGTATCTCCCTCTGGACACAACCCAGGCGTATGGACCAGAGAGTACCTCCCTCAGGACACAACCCAGGCGTAAGGACCACTAAGTATCTCCCTCTGGACAAAACCCAAGCGGATGGACCAGAGAGTATCTCCTTCTGGACGAAACCCAGGAGTATGGACAATAGAGTGTATGGAACAGAGAGCACCACCCTCTGGACAAAACCCAGGAGTATGGACCATACAGCGTATGGACCAAAGAGTGTCTCCCTCTGGACAAAACCCAGGAATATAGACCATAGAGTGTAAGGACCAGAGAGTATCTCCCTTTGGACAAAACCCAGGAGTATGGACCAAAGAGTGTATGGACAAGAGAGTATCTCCCTCTGGACACATCCCAGGCGTATGGACCAGAGAGTATCTCCCTCTGGACACAACCCAGGCGTATGGACCAGACAGTATCTCCCTCTGGACACAACCCATGCGTAAGGACCAGAGAGTATCTCCCTCTGGACACAAACCAAGCGTATGGACCAGAGAGTATCTCCCTCAGGACAAAACCCAGGCGTAGGCACCGGAGAGAATCTCCCTCTGGACAAAACCCAGGCGTATGGACCAGAGAGTATCTCCCTCAGGACACAACCCAGACGTATGGACCAGAGAGTATCTCCCTCTGGACACAATCCAGGCGTATGGAACAGAGAGTATCTCCCTCTACACACAACCCAGGCGAATGGACCAGAGAGCATCTCCCTCTGGACACAATCCAGGCGTATGGACCAGAGAGTATCTCCCTCTGGATAAATAACAAGCGTATGGACCAGAGAGTACCTCCCTCAGGACACAAAACAGGCGTATGGATAAGACAGTACCTCCCTCTGGACACAACCCAGGCGCATGGACCAGAGAGTATCTGCCTCTGGACACAACCCAGGAGTATGGACCAGAGAGTATCTCCCTCTGGACACAACCCATGCGAATGGACCAGAGAGTATCTCCCTCTGGACACAAACCAAGCGTATGGACCAGAGAGTACCTCCCTCAGGACACAACCCAGGCGTATGGACCAGTGAGTATCTCCCTCTGGACACAACCCATACGTATGGACCCGAGAGTATCTCCCTCTGGACACAACCCAGGCATATGGACCAAAGACTATCTCCCACAGGACACAACCCAGGCGTATGGACCAGAGAGTACCTCCCTCAGGACACAACCCAGGCGTATGGACCAGTGAGTATCTCCCTCTGGACACAA
>JAYMFT010279033.1:0-10516 GCA_038088735.1 Panulirus argus | reverse complement strand
GATATCCTGTCCAAGTCTGAGTTTATTGTGGAAGCTGTGTCAAGGCGAGATGCAGATCGAGTGAGAGAAGAGGGAGCTGGTTTTGTACATCTAAAACCTTTGGCAACAGCCTAAGACTTCAAAAACGCAACAGGGGTGTCAGCTCTTTAAACAATTAGATCCTATATGCAAAGGTAGATTGTGAAGGGAAAGAATATATGTGCATTCTAAAAGAATTACAAAAATAGATATTTTGCGAAGAAAATACCTGTAAATTGTAAGTTTGATTAGTGCTAGTAAATATTCTAACATTTTAGTATTTTAACCTCGATTTACCCCTTAATAAATATCGCTCTTATGGAAGTATCTGGGACATGCGATCCATCAACAACTTCATTCCCTTTCCGCTGAGTGTCCTGTCTTTATGGTGATTGGTCTCCATCGTTTCCTGAGCTCTGATTGGCTGTTGACGTAGACACTTCACAGCCATTTTGCATTGGGTGCCACTCCTGCTCGTGTTCTCGTATGGGACGGTCGTGCTTACCGTGTGCGGCGGTATAAATGCTTTAGAAACTGCATTTTTCGCGATTGGACTTGGCGTTACCGGCGTGAATACGGACACATAATTGGCTTAAAAGTGATTACAGATCCGGTGAGAGAAAAGGCAGTGTGCGTAAGTGGTCAAATATGACTGAAGAAGAAGTAGTCATTGGATATGCTTACTCGACCAGCAAGGTATGCAATTTCGTGCTTCTTTCACAGCCAGTCTCACCCTAAGTTCTGGGACCTTATGTATGATTAGCTGTTTATATGTGGTATTTCTTTGTTTATTTTTTTTTTCGTGTATGTATGAATGATTCGAAAAAAAATTGTCTGCATTGGAGACTACAACTGTGAATAAATTTCGATGTATTATTTATGTACGTTGAGAAACTCTTTCATACAAAAATGACGTACAGTGTTTCATGAGTCCAGTTGTTTTATTAGATAAAAAAAAAAGAGGAAAATTGTGAAAACGGGATTTTGACATTGCCTTTGCACAGCGCGTAGCGCTTACCGCAGAAAAGTGTAGAGTTACGAAAAAACGATTCATGTAAGTTTTTTTTTTTTTTGTAAAATTGTGGACTCGAAGCTAATAGCTTTTGAGGCTATAACGAAATGCAGGAAAGATACCAGTTGTTAAATAGTGGATCTAGACTATCCGGGCCGTCTGTTTAGCCGACCCGCTACTATGACATTCGTTTTTTAAGGCAAACTGCAGTGTATTGGGCACCTAGTTTCTATTTTTTTTCGAGCATACGTAATCTCAAAGTCAAAAGTTTCTCCCTCCTGGCATTCGGCTACAACGGGGACATCTGGCGGCGAGGTTCTGAACTACAGCGGCAGTTGACAGCTGCCAGTTCACCACCTCGTGCTTCGATTTCATTTAGTTTTTTTTTTTTTGTATCGTTACGAATCCGCCACATCCTTTTTGTACCAATTTTTCTCTTATGCCATAAATGTTTGACTTTTTTTTTTAGAGTTTCTCCATCGTGTAAAGTACAATAATAGCTCTCTATATATTGCTTCTCAGGAGTTTCTTCGCATTGTTAAAGGTAGCTGTAGGACCTGACCACTCCTGTTCCTCGTTTAGTCTCACGCGTAACAAGTTCGATGTTCCCTGGGCGACGGCATTTACCCTCTAACCCCCCACCCCCCAACACACACACACACACACTTGCTCCGCCACCGCTCGTTAGCTTAACTACAATTCAACCTTTTCCTCCCCACTCATTATTTTATTTTTAGATACTTTTTTTTTCCCTTCTCAAATTTGCGTATCAATATACAGGGTCTCACTATTAACGATCCGAACTACCGTAATGGCTATTAACTCCGACAAGCGTTGTTGATCCAGTACTCATTTCCGTACGACTTTCCCGCGAATTATTAGTCGGATAATCACTCGGGGAAAAGATTATTACAGTTGCTGTGGACAACGTGTTGATTTTTGTTTAACAGAACAGACTGCAAGTTAGTTTTTTTTTATCATTGTTTGGTAAGACGGGCAACTGAATGCTCTAATCATAACATTTTTAATTACCTACTGTTTATTAAATACTACCCCTGCCCAGCCCAGGTACCCAATTCATCGAACGAGGTGAGGATGAACGGCTGGAGTAACTGTGGACCGAATGCCGCTAACCGGGGTTCCAACAGCTAAACGCAACCCAAGTGCACAATTGTAGGCACTTAATTTACGTAATTAGTCCCATGTAATTATATTTGCATCTAGGATATGATTATATTTACATACATAGGATGTAGAAAGCTTCCAAACAATCGAGGTAGTTTGACCTTAATCACGATGTATTAATTGGATATTCACTTCCACGTTGATTGGTCAGTTGCTTGCGCCTTCGAAACCATCACTCCCCATTTCCTGCGCTGCTCGTAACAAGCTCAAAAGATTTTCAAGTGGGAATCAGATCAAACATCCTATTCGTAGGGAAGTCAAAAGCACCTTGGTATATATATACATTTTTGGGGACGGAATAGGGCTGTTTCGTCTCCAGGGGGATGGCCATGGCAAGTAACAGTGGTTAGCAGAAGCAGTTCTTGCAATATTTTATGCGCATTTCGCATCCGTTAAGCGGCCGTGTATTCACACACCAGCATTCCTTGTCCGGACGCCCACTTCTGGCGCCATATTGCCGTGTTTACGCTTCCGGTAACCCAACCGACGTGGCAGCTTCGGACATTTTTGCATATCTTTTTCCTCGCAAGACGTGCAGCTTGTTCTAGCTCTCTCGTGCTTGCCAGCGTTCATGTTCAGTTCCTTTTCCGAAATAGTTGCGCATAAACAAACGGCATTTTTGCAGATTCCCTTTGATTTTTCTTTTTTTTTGTTACACCTGCACGAGGATCACCCTTACCTAGTTGGCTATTACTTGGTGCGTCTGCTGTAGTTTGTCGCCGTTCCTACCTCATAAATCACGAATGTACCGTTGCTAACGTGCACCGATAGTGTTGCACGTAAATGCAAATTAGCGAATGTCTCGTAATGCATCAGCACAGCTAGGCAGTCGGGTGCATAACCTTCCACACTGCACGTAACGAGGTGTGTGCAGTATTTATGACCATTCAACATGTCGAGTTTGATCAGTTTATGGTGTGTGTGTGACTGTGTGTGTGTGTGTGTGTGTGCACGAGGTGCAGTTAGCGGCACATGTCGTTGGCGTGTGTGTAGGCTCGGCGTGCCATTAACGGCACAGGTCGGCCCGTCCGTAACACAAGTGTGACGTTGGGCTCTGAGGTGGACGCGTGTACCGCGTAACGTGTGACGAAATGCTTCATCCCAAGTAAATCCAATTCATGAATGACGCTTTACGCGAAGTTCTTTCGCTGAAACTTGTCAAAATAATGATTAGAAAGGTATGAAGGTTACGTTGGGCGTGGTGTGAGCGAGTTTTATCAATATGTTATCCATATTATGCTAATTTTTAAAGATATTAGACTTTTTAATGCCGTAGTAGTGTCAAACATCCGTATTTCGGATGAGAGAGGGTTCATATCTTATGCACAAGCACATTTGAAATTGATTTCTACATTTTCAGTCGAATATTCTTCGTTTTATTTCAATTCATTGGAGTTCATTAACACGGCCATGACTGGGAAATGTTTTTGTCCGTACCTTTCGGGCTGTGTACGTAGTAAATATAATTGAGAATGTTACTTTCTGATGTCTATATTTTAAGGTTCACTAGCAACAACGAAAACTATTAGCTTCTTGAAACCCCCAAGGAGATGGTTAATAAATCGTCCAAGAACAAAAGATTTAAGTATTTGTCTCGCAACGGTAAACTTTAGCACCTCTGTATAAATATTTTGTACAAAATCTGTGCCGGTTGACAGCCGGCGGGAATAAAAAAAAAGTTATAGTCTGTGTCGAAGAGTAAGGAAGAGAATGGTTACTTACGCTTTAGTAGGAAATGGGAAATTTTACGGTAAACTTTAGAATGAGGCTGACTTAATTAAATTTCGCGATAGTTGTAGTGCTAATCGGAGTGAAGAGGAAGTGGACATTAGTGGATATCAGATACGAATAGAGTACTTGTTCAAGAACCTATGGAAAATAGAGACTTTTTAACGTCTAATGCTACGAATATTATGATATACTTTACGAACTGAAGCAGACGGAAGAGGCCCAAGTCACCCAGCCACATATGTTTTGATGATTGAGCGATGGCATAAACAAAATTGAGACTATAAAAACGATTTACGGTAAATAGGACTTAATAAGAAACATACTTGATATTGCCGTAGCCTCTAATACAAGTAGGGATCCCCCACATTACACAGACTTAAGTCTGCCTCTGAGAAACTTAGGGTCCAGTTCAGATGGCGAAAATTCCTCCCATCTGAAGAATAGTGTGATCATAAAAATTAATTTGTCCTTGTATGGAGTCCTATTCTCACATCTGGGGAGATTCTGGCCGTGCTCACTTGAGAGGGTCGTCGAGACCAAAGCTAAGTGATTCGTCAGCTCTCCTTAGTCTGTCTGACCCCAAATATTGACCCACTTGAATTGCATCTCTGGTCTTGGTTCTCTTTCCTACTTTTACGTATATTGTTGCAGTTTCTGCTCCCGAGAACTGGCTGCTTGTGTGCTCCCGTGTTTACCTAGACCTTGTACTGCTCAGTAACGCACTGTCACAAGATTACTATATGGCCGTTGGCAACTTAGAATAGGCCGTTGTGATATCTTTTTCTCTACTGTCGTCATCATAGATCATCGTAATGATGGGTTTCATGATGGGTATTGCGTCTGGTGTTGCTGCTGAACACTGCATACAGCAAGGTGCCACACTGGGTCCTCACACCAGGCTAGACTTAGTACATCACCCCGTCCTACAAGTTTCCCATTGTTTGAGTTTTATACATAGTTAAGGGAAGACAAACTGACATATGTAGTTCTGTTTTATTAAGATATTTTATGACACAGAATGTGGCATGTGACGAGTCAACCACTACACAAATGGTTCGTACTAGACCAACTGTGTCAGTCAGACATTTCTCTACTGGTGGTTTTGTTTTTATTTGTTCATTCTTAATGATTCGGTTGGCTAGTTCACTTCTCGAGGAACCTCAGGTCTGTGCGGCCGAAGTACTGGTTGGAGCTATAGTGGAAGGACGACTCACTGCAGGGGACGGCCTTCTCGGGGAAGTCGCAGACGAGGCGCTCCTGGTCGAAGACGGTGCCCTCACCACACATGAAGGAGAACTGACGGGTGACGATCTCGTCGAAGAGGATGTAGGGCAGACACACGTGGTAGATGGCGCAGAAGTTGGCTTCGTCGGCGTAGTAGCCGTAAGGCCGATCAGCGCAGTCGAAGCCCGTCTGGATGTCTCCCAGCAAGAGGGAAGCGTCGGAGGGAAGTTCGAAGTAGAAGGGGGAGGAGTCGCGACGCTGACGGAGGCCAGACTCAGCCCCAACAGCGCCCACCACCACTACCACCGCCAGAAGAGCTGCAGAAGGCAAACCACTCACTAAATAACATTAATAGATAAGAAAGAATTACCTTATGTATCAGTTCAGCATATGTTGTGATAAGTATGTACAAGTGGAACCATCAGGATTGCCCATTGGTATTGAAAGTTGTGGTAGTGAGTCGACAGTGCCTCACCAAGAGCTGGGGTCTTCATGTCTATAGAGAGTGGGAACGAGTGATGGCAGGAGGTGATCGTGGGCCATATATAGGCGAGTGGAGTGGTAACGACCTTGTCAGGAGCCTTTAGCGCCCTCAACACCCTTCTCACCTTACAACGGCTGCCAACAATCCTAAATGGAGTAAATAACTACCATATAGGATACAGGTGGAAGACACGGCGTTGCCGAACGGGTCATTCTCCTTAACTTACTCTCTCTTAAGGAAGGGCGTGACACTCATGGACGCAAAGGAACGAAATTTAAATCATTGCATTCTGTAACCTTCAAACACAGTCTCGCTTGACTGATGCCCTTTCGGGCAGACGAGCCACTAAAAATGAAATGATAATGCAAGAAATTTTGTTCGGAAGATGTTAAAATCTTTTGTAATACGTCCCGTGGCCATAAGTGGAACGTTCTTCAAGTTTTTGAGCAAATTATGCCGTGGTTAAACCAATTTATGAAGGACATAACCATGGATAACACGTAAACTAGGGCTTTGGCTCTTAAGACATTAAATATGACTCGGTTCTGGGAATCATCTGCCCAGAACTGTATAGTTCGATGCGTTTGACGGTACGGGTCAGGTCATACGCAAATCACTGCGCAACTCACAGTTACAAACAAAGTACATTTAGCTTAAACAGATGTTGAAAATCCATTAAATGATATTGGATGATGGTAGAGCTGTGTTTAAGCCCTTGATAGTTACTGTAATTACTGGAGAGGTAAGACAGATAACAGCCACAGGTTAGATGAAAGAATATTCCATTGGCGGGAGTAGTAGAAAACGTGCCGTGGATCCACACGACGCAGGTGTGGCGTTGATGAGGTGGTGGAGTTGACTCGTGTGATGAGTGATGGAGATAGGACCAGTATCGATAGATGGGCAGAGCCAGTGAAGGCTTCACCCAAAGATGGTAAAGCCAGCCGACCAGGAACGTTGGTCAGATATCAAAGTCCATATCGTACGTGTCCCTTATTAAAGAAAAAATCTGCCAGGTCCCATCGCCAGCAGTAATGCCCCTTCTAAACCTCCCAGGTCACATCGCCAGCTGTGACGCCCCTTCTAAACCTCCCAGGTCACATCACCAGCTGTGACGCCCCTTCTAAACCTCCCAGGGCCCATCGCCAGCAGTGCCGCCCCTTCTAAACCTCCCAGGTCACATCGCCGGCAGTGACGCTCCTTCTAAACCTCCCAGGTCCTATCCTCACCAGCGACGCCTATAATTTCTGGTCTTTCCAGGTCCCGCACGCCTCCCAGGTCCCACTACCGTTCACAACACGCGAGAAACAGGTCATTTCAGGCTGGTAGGATCTCTCACTTTCACTCTGCCTCACACACTAGACATGGGCTAGACGGGTGTCTCTTTCTCTCTCTCACGTCAAAAACCGACATAATATTTTTTCAGGAATTCAAAACGTCTAAAAAAAGAATAAAAAAGTTTTTTTCATAAAACGCAAGTATGGAAGTCCAAATTAGTCCAACGTTAATTCGTAGTTGACAGAACAGCGTTCACTGCGTATCAATTGCTGCGTCCTGACTTTACGAAAGAAGCGTCACCAACGTACGCCATTCCGAATCCACTGTTATGAAATTTCCGCGACATTTTACTTAATTAAACAGAAAACAAGTAACTGAATCACATGATTACTGACAGTGTGGCCCTTGGCAATTCGAAGGCATGCCATCTGCAACGTTTATTTCTTCCCCGAAGGGTGTCGAACCCATGATCTCTTGCCTTTCCGAACACCTACAACAAGCCTGTTTTAAAACAAAATTGGGTATTTTACCTCCCGCAAAACCCTTAGATTTATCCTATAATTATCTCTCAGTCTCTCGAGCCTTTTTTTACATATTTCACGTAAGGTATGGCCTTGGTGAGGCGTTTGGTCTACCATTAGGGCCTTCGACATGAGAAAAAGTCAGAAAACCCGGCGCACTCCGGAGGAACTAGAAGGAAAATGTATATAAAAAAAAAGGTAATGTGGTTCTGTATACAAAATTAGGCATAGTTTAACTCCATCAACAGCCTCTCTACGTAGGAACTGCTCTTTCTTACAACTGATATAAGAGAGGCGTATGACATTTCTTTTAAAGACGTTCTGTACTAACAATAAAGATTGGAATTCTCGTATTAGTGGTTCCCGTAAGTGGGGTACGTGTACCACTAAACGGCACGCGAGAGCTGTTCTCATGGTACAGTACCTAGGCCTCAAAAGTTCCACTCCTAATTGAAAAAAGTAAATAGATGTGACTCCAATTTTTATGTAATGCTGAACAATTTATTTCACAGGTACTTCTATGTTAAAAGACACGCCATGAACACGCGATATGTTCATCTCCTATGTGTGGGAGACAGATGCAAGGCGGGAGACGATGGAGGTAAAAAAAAAAAAAGTTTAATATTACGAGACGTGTGTTGAAAACCTTTTAACCTGAAGGTATAGGTGTACTTGGCAGTGAAGAGGGAACTAGGTGGTCCAAAAGGATGGCAAGTCCCTCCCAGCAGTGAGGGAGAGGTCCGTCCAGTCATCAGGCGAGGAACACGCACGATAAACAACGTTTAACTCAGTGAATCTCCTTAAAAAAAATTTTACCAAAGATACCACACGAATACACACACACACACACACCAGTCAGTCTGCCTGAGGTGTATATGGATAAGGCACCAAGAACTCGCATCAAATAATCATCCACATATATCACAAAAAGAGAAAATATACCCCATACTCCTGTAAACACATCTCATCCTTCTCTTCCATTTCAAACCGTCCCTCTACCCCCTGTCCCACCTCTTCTTCCTTTCCTTTAACCATCCCATAAAATACAAACTTAAAAAGAAAAAAAGCTGCTGGTACAGCTAATCAGCGTTACGGGTTAGGGAGTTTCATTACTCTTATCATGAAACGTAGTTTCGACGCCGTGCTAAGATGCTAAACAAATTATTACGTGATATGAACTGAAAAGAGGGACACTTTGAGGTAGAAGCTCCTCCTTTTATAACTTTTTTTCTTCTCTCTAGTTTTATGGCTTTAGTGGGGATGCGGAAGCGCTATGATTCACGTACCTTAAGAACATTCGGGTCATAAGAACTGAAGTGATTCATCAGTGCGTTTCTTTCATAAACGACCCTTTGAAAAACTAGCCTATTTCCATCGCTGCTTTCGCTCTACATAGACCAATTCACGAACTCTGATGATTTGCAAAATTTCTTCGTTGCTTGGGTATGACGTCCTGAGGAAAAGATGATGATGATGCATGCGAAAAGAAGGTGGGGCGGGGGGGGAGGACTATTGCACAAACCGGACCACAAGGCCAGCAGCTAGGACCTCGGGGGTCGAGTAACAGCGTATGGGAGAGGCGGAATTCCCGTTTCACAACCCCCACCTTACTCAAGTTCCACTCAACACCCCCTCTGGCCATGGTAGGGTGGGTAGCGAGAACCGCTCAGGTGACCCGTTGCTTCTTCACTACAGTAGCCTTGTCGCCCTCAAGAAAGAAAAAAAAAAAATGAAAAGGTGTTCACCTCGGAGTTTGTTCAAGGTGTTCCCCCCCCCACCCCCACCCCCTCGAGGACGCAGGCCTACCTCTATGCCCAAAGTTCTTCGTCTTTTGCATCGCCGTGTTTGCTTTCCCAGATATTTAAGTGGGAATTAAGCGTGGTGTGATTTCCTTGATGGCTTGCAGCATGTTACCGCTTGCTAGCTGTAAGAGAAAGTTGCGGTAATAAGGGTAAGTGTAAGAGAGAGGTGTAGCAATAACCGCAGTCCGACTGAGAGGGCCGAACAGAGTGAGTTGAAATGGTTCGGACATACAGAAAGGATAAGCGAGGAAAGAAATACAAAAAGGATCTTCGTGTCAGAAATGATAGGACGAGAAGGATACAGAAAAATGCAGTGAAAGAAGCCTGGAAGTTGTTGTAACCTACACGTTTACATAAGGCGACAGTCGTCCATGTGAAAGAATGAACTGGAGCAGTATGGCACACGAGGGGCGACGTGCTCTCACTTGAAAAGAAACTAGGTCATATGAGGCGGTTATACGGAATATTCCAAGGGCCTTGTTGTAGACTGTGTACTCTGGTTTCAGTGCATTTAACATGACCGCTTAATGAGAGTAGACGTTAGCAAAGGGGGCCATTCCTCGTTTGTTACTGGCGCTACCTCGTTAAAACAAGAAAAACAATACATATAAATTACAATGTTTTTTTGAAACATAAAAGCCATCAGTACGATTTTTTCTTCTTGTAACTATGATGTGCTTACAACACAAATATTCTAACAATCATATCATGACAGATGCAAGGTGCAACTGCTTAAAGAAAAAGGAATTGAATCAGAGGTTTTCTACATTTTGTCAATAACTAGACTCATCGGATCACTGCCGGTCATTCATCTCAAAACAACTGTAATATCAAACGTATTTATATCCATTTTACAGATCACTTACGTGTAACAGAAACAAGAACAAGCAAATACCTTTGTGATATTTGTACAGACACGGGATCATGTATCAATGCTTGCTTCTGCACATCTCTAATAGGGATGCTTTAAAAAATTACAAACTGTCTAAATAAAGCTGTATATAGTGTAGCATAATCTATCATATAATATTTCTCAGCTTATAATCTTCCCTGTAAATGATAAAAGACACCGGGGCTTCCTTACTATGGCTTACTTTTTCTTGAAAGGGTTTTAGGGAGCCGTTGTAATGTAAGAAGGGTGTTGAGGGAGCTAAAGGCTCCTGACAAGGTCGTTACCACTCCACTCACCTATATATGGCCCACCATCACCTCCTGCCATCACTCGTTCCCAGTCTCTACAGACATGAAGACCCCAGCTCTT